>CABEGB010001489.1:48430-119105 GCA_901521435.1 Crematogaster levior
AACCTCGTCTTTCCTATCCCCCATACCTCTCTCTACTACTCTCAATACTACTGCTCCTTTTCTCACCCTCTCCTTTACCTGCTCTTCCTGCCTCCCATTCGCTGTCAATATATCAATTTTACTTATATACACCTTATACAGGGTGTATCCGATCACCCGGAATCGGAACACACTACCAGATTAAGCGTTTTATCCCGAATCTATCGATCCTAATAATTTGTTGATCCGCAGCGTAGTCCATTAAAAAATCATTTTTTAAAATTAACGGATTTTAAGTAGTATGATGACAGTTTGCGAATTATATGACGTTGGCGCTGTCAAGAATTCGTACTTAAGCTTGAAATTGAAATGTGTCGATGTTCATGCTTATTGCCGTTCCTACTCCACATTTCATTCTTGTTTTGTCGTAGCGCGTGACGATTCCCAATTGTGTGAAAATGTCCCGCCAATTCGCGCAATTTCGAAATTTGCGCAGAATGAAACTGTCATCATACTACTTAAAATCCGTCAATTTAAAAAAATGATTTATTAATTAACTACGCTATGGATCAACAAATTATTAGAATCGATAGATTCGGGATAAAACGCTTAATCTGGTAGTGTGTTCCGATTCCGGGTGATCGGATACACCCTGTATATGTATGTTCATTTTGAATTTGCATCTTGAATAACATATCAGTTATTTTTCGTGGTAATATATTATTAAATTTATTATATTATTTATTTTATTAATTTATTTAGATAATATACACTTTATGTATGTTCACTTTGAACTGGCACCTTGTATAATATATCAGTTACTTTTCATGGTGATATATTATTAGATAATCATTTAAATTTGTAAAAATTCAAATTCTTGAGGGTCTATTTTTGAACATGGCTTGACCTTTTTATTTATGATTTTTGAGGTATATAATTTATAAAATATGAATAAGCAAAGGACTTTTCCCTATGCATAATTCTATTCCTTTATATAACATTCTACATAATTATTAAAATAAATCTTCTTTTCTGCAATGATTAACAATTAAAAAAAAAAGATATTATTTGACGGCAAACTAGCTATATGATATCTTTATTTGTGTTCACGACGTTTCGACCATTGGTTCTGGTCCTTTTTAAATGGTATTATACAATTTTTTCTCAACAGCGTTACATACTGAAAGGAACGGTATTACATTTTTAAATCATCCTACAATTTTGTAATATATTAATTTACAACTTACAGAGGCCGTGTGTCAAATAGAGTCCATATATAAAACAATAAAGAAAATTCGGTTTGTGCAAGTGTAGAAAACACGTCAGAGATTTGTGACGGCATGAATGAAGACTGAGTGGTAACAAATTCTACCGTTCTCTTAATCCAGGGCAAATTTAGACCAGATAAAAATAAATAAATAAATAGTTGAACGTGTCAATATATTAGAAGATAGGAAAATAGATAAAAATATAGATGTGCTAGATGATACATAAATGGATCAAGTACAAATATGTTAAATGATAAAAATAATCAAGGGCTCTGGAAGGCTAATTGTCGAAAATGTCGATAAAATAATGGAAATCGTCGAGTCCGACCGTCATGTAAGCACTGTTTCGATTGCCCAGGAACTAAACATTGCACAAAAAACCGTTTGGAACCACTTAAATAAGGCTGGATACAAAAAGAAACTCGATGTATGGGTGCCACACGAGTTAACGCAAAAAAACCTCATGGACCGAATTTCCATCTGCGAATCGCTGCTGAATCGCAACAAAATCGACCCATTTCTGAAGCGGATGGTTACTTGTGATGAAAAGTGGGTCACTTACGACAACGTCAAGCGAAAACGGTCGTGGTCGAATCGCGGTGAGCCGGCGCAAACGGTGACCAAGCCAGGATTGACGGTCAGGTTTTGCTGTGTGTTTGGTGGGATTGGCAGGGAATCATCTACTATGAGCTGCTCCCCTCGGCCAAACTCTTAATTTGGACCTGTACTGTCAACAATTGGACCGAAGGAAGCAATCGCCCAGAAGCGGTCAGCTTTGGCCAATAGGAGAGGAATTGTGTTCCATCAAGACAACGCCAGGCTACACACATTGATAGTGACTCGCCAGAAGCTCCGGGAGCTTGGTTGGGAGGCTCTTATGCATCCACCTTATAGTCCGGACCTGGCACCAAGTGATTACCACCTGTTCCTGTCTATGGCAAATGATTTTGCTAGTGAAAAATTCGCCTCAAGAGAAGCTTGTGAAAATCGACTGTCCCAGTTTTTTGCCAATAGGGACAAGGGTTTCTATGAGAGAGGCATAATGAAATTACCTTCAAAATGGCAACAAGTTATCGAATAAAACGGTGCATATTTGACCTAAATTGGATCATTCTAACTAAGCTAAATAAAGCCTTCAATTTAATGCAAAAATAATGGATTTCTTTTTACTACACCTTAAAACAACCCGTGTGTTGCGAACGCGCGAATCCAGCTCGTCGGTTGTCCGGGGTTTGCTGGGTCTGGTACAAATGAATCGAGTCGAGACTTGTGAAAATAAAGAAGGAATTTATTATAAAATAATTGAAGTTTAACAACGGTACAAATGTGGCGCGAGATAGAGTGGCGCGGTGAAACCGTGGGTTTATCGGTTCAGAGGCGTACGGTAAATCGGGCCGGTGCTAGCGCGTGTGATAGCGAGACGGGCAGCGGGCCTGCCTAGGCACGCGGTGAGCGCGTGATGCTGCGTGACGTAGTCGCGCGCGAATTACCGTATTGATGGCGTGTGTTGCGGTAGCGTAGCCCGGCGCGGCGCGCGCGGTATGATACGGCCGTACAAATGGCCGGTACGAAATTCAAGTCGGCGCGATGTCGCGAATTCGCGTAATGGATGTTTTTATGACAGGCTCGGGTGGTAGGTGCTGGTGCGTGTGGGGTCGAGAACACTCGACGGAGGTAAAGAACGCTCTACCCCTCGCGATTAATACCAGGATGGTGTAGTCCAGGAGGCGACTACCGAGACCGCTCGGTGGAAACCGAGAACACTCGACTCCCTTGGTCTTGTCGCTGCTAGGAAAATGGTTCGGGATGGTTTCTTTAGCGTCGGCTTATTGCTTCGGCTGCGGAATCCGGAATCGGATATCCTTTTTATACCGAAAAAGCGCTCGGATTTCGGAAGAGGGAAATCATCCCTCGTTAGCGGAACGCGAGCGCCGGGATGTTGGTGAGGGATCGGTCCCGACGTCATGCTTGCGCTCGGCAGTGATCGGATCCTTTCGGGAATCCTCGCTAACGCGAGGCCGTTAGCCTCAAGCGTTTGCTGATGGATGGTTTAAAATAATGTGGGGCGCACCGCGCCCCGTTTGCCGTATCGACGGGTATTCGTGTCCGGCGTGACGATGCTATTTTACGGGGTGCATCGTTACAACCTTATATTACAAAATTGTAGGATGATTTAAAAATGTAATACCGTTCCTTTCAGTATGTATCACTGTTGAGAAAAAACTGTACTATACTATTCGAAAAGGACCAGAACCAATGGTCGTGACCACGAATAAAGATATCGTATACCCAGTTTGGCGTCGAATAATACCCTTCTTTTTTAGATAACTATAATTTTTTATCATCTATAATCTTTACCTATTTATAACCCAAGTATTGTTAAACATCTCAATTTGTAATCGTATGCACTTTTCATCATTTGTATGTAATAATTTGTATTATAAGTAACATTGAATAATTTGTATTTAAAAGTATAACATTGAATAAAAATTTATGTATTTGATTGACAACTTTATACACAGATCTCAATTTGTCATATTTTTTAATATTTTAATATATTACTTTATTATTACATTAAAATAATTGATTATGACTATTGATTATTGATTTGTAACTTGATTTTTATTTTTCTATTTTACAAATATTATATGAATAAAAAATTTTAAAATACATACAACACGTCAAATATAATATTATATGTATAACAATGCACCCCATAATTGCATCTATACAGCCGTGATGTTGAACGACGCGTAAACAAAACTTTCGCGCTGTTCAAGAATGTGGAATATTTCCTTGCTGTATGTTATGTTTCCGTCGTCAAGTTTAATTTTCAAAGTCGACAATTGTTACGAAAGGTACCCTTTACATTGGCATATCTTCTAGAATGTTCCAAAGTCGGATAACAATCTCTTGCAAAACATCTTTTTGCTAATATAAAGGGGACCTTCACGACAAACAGTCAACGGTTCGGTGTTCGAGCGCGCACCGAACAGAGCGATTAGACATGCGTCGCGCGGTGACGTATTGCCTAATTGCTGCAATCTCACCGCCGAAAATCTACAAAGCGTATCAGGCGCTGTGCCTAGCGCCTACGATACCACCAGCGGCCAATAAGATTTGGCGCTGTAGCGTGGCCGTTATCCTCAGGCGCCGTTGCCTAATTATTGGATGACGGCAAACCGAAAAACAATCGGTATAAAAGAGGCGCACACCGGAGGCTGCCTCAGCTTTTCGCTAGTAAAGTCCGCTTCGCTAACCGCTTAAAGATTTCCGCTTAAGTTTTCCGCTCAGCTTCGCTTGTACGCGATCCGCTACACGCTCTTGCTTATACGCTTTCGCTAAAACGTCACCTTTCTCGCGATCGAACTTGATTTGCCACTATTTGCGATTTAGTGCCTGATCTCGCTTCAACAGATAAGATTTTTTGTAGATATATTTTAAATTTAATTAATTTTTCGTGTAATAAACTATTGTGCTTGTTTATTTGAACATTGTGAAACACATTTTTTAATTGACTCACGAACTCCTGCTCTCACATCCCAGTCGCGTCGCGTACATTTCTGGTCCTCCGAGCCGGATTTTCTTATTGCCGGCATCCGCACGTTGTGAGTGACTGGTGAGAGTGACGGTCCTGAAAACAAAGAACAGTGATGAGCTTCGACATTGACACCCTGCTGACCGCCCAACACGACGTCTACGGGCGCATCGGACGAGCAATGGAGACCTTGATGAAGCTGGGAGTCGCCCACATCACCGAGAGCGTGGTGGAGAACCGCATCGAGACCATCGATTCACTTTGGGCCAAATTCGAGGCTCAGCACGAACAACTCCGAGCGCTGTATAAAGACAAGTACAAGGCAAGTGACTATTATGTTAAAGATTTTTTTGACACCGCCGATTTCGCGTACATGCAGAAGAGGAGCGAGCTCTTCGAGTACGGCAAACGGCTCCAAATCTCCGAGACAAGTTCGTCTGTACCGTCCGGTCGGAATGGAGATCCTGCGCACAAGACCACTCTCCCGCGTATAAAACTGCCGCAATTCTCGGGCGCTTATGAAGACTGGCCAGCGTTTCGTGACTTATTCCGGTCAATGATCGCGAAAATTTTTTGATTTCCAACGTAGAACGGTTCCATTATCTCCGAGCCTCGTTGCAAGGTAAAGCCGAGAAACTGATACGACCATTAGCTGTGACCGAAGACAATTACAATCGCGCGTGGACTATTCTCGCAAAACATTATGAAAATAAGAAGGAGATAATTCGGGCCAATTTTTTTGCTTTCACGTCGGTACCGAAGATGAGAAGCGAGTCCGCCGATGAGCTCGAACGCATTTATAACGCCGTAACGACCGCAGTGAACGGCCAAGAGAGCGTAAGCAGACCAATCGATTCGCACGGGATGGATCTTTTCAATCATCTCGTGGTCGAATTGTTTGATTCTCGCATCCGGTTGGAATGGGAATCCGCGACAAGCGATTCAATGGATCCACCGTCGCACGAAACGCTAACGGATTTTATCGCGAAGCGCGTATTAACGTTAAACGCTGCCAAGCAGAAGACAGCCGCGAAACCAGCTTCCGAGACGACCAAGTCGGCAAAGACTCATTTCGCGAAGCGGAACGCAAACCTGGAGTGCGCGTTGTGTAAGGACAAGCAATGACCTCTAATGTTGTGTCGCGAATTCAAATCGAAACCGGCTAACGAACGTAGGACAATCGTAGAAAACGGACGGCTATTCTATAACTGTCTGGGTACTCAGTTGCCAGGTGCCAGTCAACGAAGACGTGCCTCACATGCCAGGCCCGTCACCATTCGTTGTTGCACGACGCGTATACCACAACGAAAACCGAGGTCAGCTCTCTCCGCCGTACAGGGGCCTGACGATCGGAAGGCCATTCTTCTCGCCACAGCGCGAGTTCACGTATCCGATCGCCGCGGTGATCCGCACCTGATGCGCGCCTTGATTGATCAGGGTTCGGAGGTCTCAATCGTGTCCGAGGCCTTGGTTCAGCAGCTGCACCTGCACCGAAAACATATGGATGTAGCGATCTCCGGCGTAGACCTCCTCTGGTTTCACGCGCGGGAAAGTCACGTTGGAGGTGAAATCGCGACTCAACGGCAGAACATTTTCCGCGGTTTGTCCTACCGCGACTCTCGGCATACCGAGGTCCGACCACAAAGAGTACCGCGACGTGGCCGCACGTAAAGGGGCTCGAGCTAGCAGATCCTCAATACCCGGCCGAGGATCCCGTCGAGCTACTCCTTGGGGCTGAAGTGTGCTCCATCATTCTTGAAGATGGTCTAAGGAAGGGCAGGCCGGATGCTCCCATGGCACAGAAGACAATCCTCGGTTGGATTCTGTCGGGAGGTCGTGGAGTTACGTCCAATCATGGCGTCTTCAGGTCGCTCCAATGCTCCGAGGAGCTCACCGAGTTGGTCAGGCGCTTCTGGGAGCAGGAGAAGGAACTTGTTGCGTTGACCCCTGACGAGGAACGGTGCGAGGAGCTGTTTGTGCAAACGCACACACGCACACCTGCCGGACGATACATTGTTCGTCTGCCGTTTTCATCACCGCCGTCGCCTGCACTCTCGGAGACTCGCAGGCCGGCGGAACGCCTGTTGACCGCAATGGAGAAGAAGGCCAACAAAGATCCCCGATTTGGAGAACTCTACCGAGAGTTCATGCGGGAATATGAGGATCTGCAACATATGGAACATGTAAAAGAACTGCCTAGTCACATAACCGCGGGAACAGAGTGTTACTTACCGCATCACGGGATGATTAAGGAGTCAAGCACTACGACGAAGTTTCGAGTGGTATTTAACGGTTCCCAACACGTGAGGACGGGCGAATCGTTGAATTCACGACTGCTTGCGCGAACCTCCTACCGGCGTTGCCAGACGTCCTGTTGCGTTGGCGATGGCATCGTTTTGCCCTTATCGACGACATCGAGAATATGTATCGGCAAATTATTGTACCCCGATGATCGTGACTTTCAACGCGTGTTGTGGCGACAAGACACTTTCGACCGCGTACGTGAATACAGGCTCACGACAGTGACCTACGGTCTCGCGTGCGCGCCGTTCCTCGCGATCCGCACATTGAGACAATTAGCCGGTGACGAGGAAGAACGATTTCCTCTCGCGGCAGCAACTCTGCAACGTGATTGCTACGTAGACGATGTGGTGACCGTTGCGCATTCCTTGTCCGACGCGATCGCAACGCAACGCGAACTCCGGGCGGTGTGCACGGCGGGCGGGTTTACACTGCGTAAATGGGTCGCGAACAACGTCGAATGTCTTGTCGACATCCCAACAGAGCACCGGATGCAGCACGCGTCCCTGCAGTGGGATGAAAACAGCCAATCTACATTAGGCTTGCTGTGGTACCCCGGCGCGGACGAGTTTGCGTTCGCGGTCCGCCGACCCACAGCCACCGCACTTACGAAGCGTCGCATCCTGGCGGAAACCGTTCGACTGTTCGATCCACTTGGTTGGCTGGCTCCAGTGGTGATTAGGGCTAAAATCCTCTTGCAATCGGCGTGGCTACAGGCGCTGGAATGGGATGACCCGCTTCCCACCAGTGACGCGAAGTCCTGGGAACACTTTCTCGGAGAGCTCCCACAGCTGGCTCACCTCCGAGTGCAACGATGGCTCAAAACGGGCTCTGAGGAGGCCCACCTTGAGCTTCATGGTTTCGCCGACGCATCAGAGCGCGGTTATGCGGCCGTGCTCTACTTGCGGGTCTCTTCCGCAGGCGCCACATCAGTGCACCTTTTGGCTGCAAAGAGTAAAGTTGCACCGATTAAACAAGTGTCACTGTCGCGTCTGGAATTGTGTGCAGCAACGCTACTCGCTAATCTGGTGCGACACATTCGCACGACACTTAGTTTGTTTACAGTAGACACATACCTCTGGTCCGACTCTAAGGTGACGCTCTGTTGGATCCAAGGCCATTCGTCTCGATGGAAGACCTACGTGACTAATCGGGTGGCTCAGATCCAACTCCTGCTTCCGAAGGCAACCTGGCGTCACGTTCCAGGAAAATACAATCCGGCGGACTGCGCCTCCAGGGGGATAGCGCCGGGAGAGCTCCTCTCGCATCCGCTCTGGTGGACGGGGCCTTCCTGGCTTTCTGAGGATAGGACAATGTGGCCTCAGTCGATCATGGAGCCGCCAGCCACGATTCCTGAAATACGAGAAGGCGTGGTCAGCCTTGCAGTCAAGGTTGAGGCTAAACCGGAGATGTTGTTGCGCTTCTCCGCACTGCACAGGCTCCTGCGTGTCACAGCATGGTGCCTGCGCTGGAGGCGCACATTCAATAAGACTCACCGAGATGTCCTGTCCCTCCATTAAGATGAGCTTGACGTGGCACTCCGGCAATGGATTGGTGTTGTGCAGCGTCTCCATTTTGTCGACGAAGTCGCCGCTGTTGCTAGGCACAATTCAGTGTCACCACGGAGTCCTCTGGCACGACTAAGTCCAGTGCAGGACGAACATGGATTGTTGCGAGTCGGAGGCCGGTTGAAACATGCCGTCCTGCCCTATGACGAACGACATCCATTGATTTTGCCAATTGGATCTTGGCTGACTCGGCTCATCATCCTTTCCTGCCACCAACGGACACTGCACGGAGGACTACAATTTACTCTGGGAATGCTTCGTCTAAAATTCTGGGTCCCATGAGGTCGAGCCGCTGTCAAAGGGTCTATCCATCGATGCGCGACTTGTGCATGGTGGAGAGCAGCTACGCTAAAGGTGGAGATGGGCGACCTGCCAAGGGAACGCGTGGTTCCAGCTCGATCTTTCCTGCGGACCGGGGTGGACTACGCCGGACCAATACTCATGCGCACCTCCAAGGGAAGAGAGCACAAAGCGTACAAGGGCTTCATTGCCATCTTTGTGTGCTTCAGCACAAAGGCGGTGCACCTGGAGGCCGCTTCCGATTATTCGACGGACGCATTCCTGGCCTCCTTCCGTCGATTCACTGCCAGGCGAGAGCTCTGTCGGGATGTATACTCCGATTGCGGCACAAACTTCGTGGGTGCAGACCGACAGCTGAGAGAACTGTTCAAGGCGTCGTCTCCCAACAGCCGCAGCATTACGCGTGCCACCGCTTCCGATAGTATTTGGTGGCACTTTAATCCGTCGGCCGCACCACACTTTGGCGGGCTGTGGGAAGCTGCCGTCAAGTCCGTTAAACACCACTTTCGCCGGGTCCTCGGAGAGACCAGATTGACGCACGAGGAGTTGAGCACCTTCCTCTCAGAAGTGGAGGTGTGCCTAAACTCCCGGCCGTTGTGTGCATTAACGGACGATCCGGACGATATTTCAGCTCTCACGCCCGGCCATTTTCTCATCGGCGCTCCGCTGCTGGCTGTACCGGAAGCATCCACAGGGAAGGACGAGCGCCTGTTATCCGGATGGCATCGACTCGAGCAGATGCGGCGGCATTTTTGAGAAAGATGGTCACGTGAGTACCTCCAACAAGTCTACGCAAGACAGAAGTGGCTTACCAGCAGCGAGGCACCCAAGGTAGGCGATTTGTGCCTTATAAAGTCCGAGGTGACGGCCCCGAATCGATGGCCCCTCGCGCGCATCATGAGACTGCATCCTGGTGATGACGGCGTCACCAGAGTGGTCACTGTGCGAACAGCCGCGTCAGAATTAGTGCGACCCCTAGTCAAGTTTGTGATGCTTTCGGGTAACGACCACACGATCACTTAAAACACACACTCGCTCAACGCGACAATCCGCTCCCCTTCCACATTGTCGGAAGTAGTTTAATTTAGACATTTTGTTTTTTTTTTCTCTTTTTATTATGGTTTGTTCTCTTTGTATATATCATCGTCTGATTATTCGTTTACATATAATCATTTCATGAGGCGCGAGCGCGTGTGCGCATACTTTCATCTCAGGGTTGCTGTACATACATACGTAATACTTGATTCATTGCACAACGATGTCGTAAATACTTTGTAATGCAGCGCAATAATGCGTAACTGATCGTGAAGACATGGTTATGCTCCAAACGAGAGGATTGAGCAATGAATTCATGTTTATATGGATTTCCAAAATTAATTCTTATTGAACACGCATTGATGCACACTGTAACGTCCATCAGCGTTGCGTTTCGTTAATCGAGATAATGAGGCGGACGGGATGTTCAAGAATGCGGAATATTTCCTTGCTATATGTTATGTTTCCGTCGTCAAGTTTAATTTTCAAAGTCGACAATTGTTACGAAAGGTACCCTTTACAATGGCATATCTTCTAGAATGTTCCAAAGTCGGATAACAATCTCTTGCAAAACATTTTTTTGCCAATATGTTACATAACTGATACCCCTCCTACTAATATAATACATGGTACAATAACTCGTAACATTATTTTCCAAAAAATAAAAGTAAAGTCATGTACATAATCTACCGATTCGATATACCTACTTTCAAAGCAATAAGCGTGGTCGTGTTAGTAAGTCGAGCGGCTAGAACGCTGGAGATCTCGAGTTCGAAACCTTTCTTTTTTTCTATTTTTTTTTTATGTCTTTAAATAATTTATGCAATATACTAAATTAAACCTATATTAATCCTTAAAAAATATTATATAAATATAATATTTTATTTAAAAAATATTATATAAATATAATATTTTTTATGATCTTAATTGTTGAGAAATGCACGCGATACCGCGACGCGGTATGCGAATATGCAGAGTGCCGGCTCTGCCCAGCGCTGAGCACGCGGTGTGCGTTTCGTGGATCTAATGATCCACTGTAGGAATCCGAAAGGAAGGTGAGTGATAGTCACAGCAATGTAGAAAGTCACGAGAGAACAAAAATAAAATAAAAACAAAACAAGATATTTATTTTAAATCAAACAACGGTCGCGGTCGACGTGCGGCAATTAGATTGTTGATGAGTCGAAGGACAATTTAAACGATGGCTCAACGGTTGCGAACCCGACTTCTTCCTGGAATTGAGACCGCACTAATTAACGCCTGGACATTTAGCCTGGTCAGCGGCTAGGAGATTCCATACAGAGCAGGATGCACGTCGTCCGTGAGCGCGAGATAGCCACGGTTTACAGGGCCACACGCTGCCGATACAATAAAGAGAACACAAAATGAGTAACTTGCAAAGTCCGTTAGACCGTCACAAGATTCACGATCCCGATCAGAATCTCCTCGCGTTATGACGACGAGAAGTATCACGAAATCTGGAGTTCCCCGACGGAGATCCAGAACGATTGAGCGATTTCGACAGTAGCGATTGTCTGATCTGCGACGCCCGTCCCGATTGATTGCGCGGATCCAACGCGATGCTAATTGTAAGACAGAGATCTCTCGAAAGACGTAACTCGATATTTGGAGGAGAACCCTCCGAATCACACAAAATGCAGTGCTCGCGACGCGAAACACTGACTTGACTTTTGATGAAAACACACCGATATTCAGATACGAAACTCGCAATGCTTTTGTGAGAACGTTTACACGGACTGAATAGCGATGCTAAGACTCTGACGATCGTCGCAAGACTGAGTTTTCAAATCCAAGATCACGAAACGATCCTTCGGTGAAAACAATACGCGGTGATAGGTCGTTTGAGTCGCGAAACCGGGTCACCGAATTTTAGCGCGTTAGGTCACGGAGAGCGCACGTGATCTCACGGACTTCTCGCTCTCTCACCTCTCGCGTTTCTTTCGAACGACATAAACAGCGTGAGCAATCAGCTGTTCCAATGTTCGAATTCGAAACATTAATATAGGTTTAATTTTAATATATTGCATAAATTATTTAAAAACACATTGAAAAAAAGTAAATATATTAGTAGGAAGAGTATAAAAACATATGATATTCAACTAAATTCCAGGTGGAAAGCTCGACCGTCTCCTTGCAAGAAATATAATTTTCGATCTTGATCGCCAAGCGTGTCAGCTATAGCGAGAGGGAGAAACGGAGACGGAAGATATACGTATATGTCCGCGCTCTTCTAACTAGTGTAGCGCACACGTACACGGCTTTTCCTCGTATGCGTGAAGTAGCGCGTCATATCTAGGAAGTAAACTTGACGTCTTTTTTACCTCTCGTACAGAAATCTCGTACGAAAGTCTCGGATATACATATTAAAAATTTAAACTTTTTTTTGGCTGCATGGAACGATAAATACTTTTGTAGGATTAAAGTAGACACTTCAACGGAACTGGGTGACAAACTGTGCAGAAAAGGTACCAAATTTTTATATAAAATTGATATTTTCACAAGTTGACATTCGCTCTGAAGATAAATATAATGTAATTTTGTAATTATTTCCTTCTTCGGCGTAAAATTTGCCTCCCATGTTCGTTTGCGTGCATACTTTAATCCTGGAGAAGGATTTTTAATTCTGTGTAGTCAAAAAAAAGTTTAGTATTAATTTTTAATTGACCGTATTTTGTCGGTAAAACAGACAGCTTTAGGATCCCCTTAAGAGAAATTTCTTACTTTCCTAATGAAAACATTTTATCGTTTCCTTACAATGGTATCTTTCTTACAATGGTAATTGTTACGTCTGATCAGACAATTAATGACGTAACGACGTTCTCCCTTTTTTGTCACCCTGCCTTCACTGGGTTTAACGGGATAAGGGAGTGAATGATCTTTTCGTCAAATCAGATGGAATTTGTTGATGGAATTTTATGCCTTCCTTTTAATAGAGAGAGTTACAAAATTCGGCAGTAAAGTTCTTGTCTTTTACAATGAGACACGCAGTTGAAGACGTGCTGTCCTTCTGAAATCAACTACGCGACTGACTGTGGCGGTTCCAGTAGTTCCTCTTTGTCCGCCTTTCTTTTTTGTGCGTCCAGTGGGCTTCCTGGTATTTTGCAGATAACAACGGTGGCGTGATTTTGATACTGCTTCCGCGGTGCTCGTTTGATGCGTCATAATCAACGCTTGTTTATTTAATAGCTTATATCTAGATACCCTGAACTGAACGTAATATAAAATCGTTCTTAAACTATTACAAAACTTATAATACTTATAATACTATAATACATAATTATTAATAAACTTATAATACTATACTACAAAACTTATAATAATATATAGATTTCGCAAAAGTATTAATTCATAAAGACATAAAATGTGTAAATGGCATAAGTATCATTCTATAACTATTACAAAAATATTCTAATATTAACTAACAATAAGTTCATAGAATGTTTGAATACGAGATTACAAAATATTAGTGTAGTAACGATCGTAGTGACACGCTAGTTCCTAATATTAACTCCCTTCAATCTTGCTCTTATCCAGTGAGAAAATCACTAGTCGAGACGTCATACCACCCTCCTTAAGTAACAAATACTGATAATATTTCATGGATGGATTTGTGCATTTCCATCTAACTTAGTCCTTAAATCTTGAAACGAGTAGACTATTGGTACCCGAGTGGAAATTGAAACTCGTCAGTACCCAGCCATTAGCTAGCCAATTTGTGTTTTATCTAGGCCTTAGCCAGTAGTTTTATCTAGCCCTTAGCGAGTAATGTAACGCTCAAAAGTCCTAGCTACTGGACAAACATTATTGTCTTGTGGCGAGCTTAGAAAAGCTATCTAGCTACTAGGTAGCGTGGGCTAGATAAAAAGTATACAAAAAAAAATTGTATTGACTTTTTTTAATTATTGAATTTTTTTTTACAAGATATTTGTGATTCCTGAGAATTTTACTATTTAACACGCACATGGATAATTACATTAAATTAACATACTACTTACAATTTCTATCGATGGCCGTCGGGATTCGAACCTGGTACCCTTGTTGAGCTGGATTACAAGTCATTCACTCTAGTCACTACGCTATTAGATCTTCATAACATATACGTTTTAAATTTTCCTTTTATGGTACAAAAATTTTGTTAATTATTAGACAACTTCATTTAATATTTAATTTCCAATGTTCAATATTGCTTATATAAATATGAATGTGTTAAATGATAAAAATTTTAATTCTGTTTAATTTTCGTTAATTCTAAAAGAGTAAGTTAGTAAGAGTAGTAAATGTTTAAAAATTACCAAGAAATTTTTCTTTTTTAAGATAACATATATATATACAGGTATACAGGGTGTCCCATTATAAAATATCCAAAAATATTTTAGAAACTAATATATATTAGCTGTTTAGTAATTATCTCTAGCCACAGTAAACATTATAGTTATTATATTTTTATTTATATATATATAAATTTATTTAAAATTTTTATTTTATAATAAATTTATTTAAAAAATTTTTTTTATATTTATATATATATATATATAAATTTTAAATAAATTTATATATATAAAAATAAAATTATAATAACTATAATGTTTACTGTGGCTAGAGATAATTACTAAACAACTAATATATATTAGTATCTAGTAGCTAAATAGCTTTTCTAAGCTCGCCACAAGATAATAATGTTTGTCCAGTAGCTAGGACTTTTAAGCATTACATTACTCGCTAAGGGCTAGATAAAACACAAATTGGCTAATTAATGGCTGGGTAGTGACGAGTTTAAATTTCCACTCGGTGGCGCTGGGAACCTTTAAAAAATTAACTAGCTATTAGCTAGCTACTGGAAAATTAGCTAGCTAATTGCTAGCTACTGGAAAATTAGCTAGCTATTAGTTAGCTATAGCCACCCGAGTGGAAATTTGTCTAGCAAAAGTTACTTTGCAGCTAGTGGCTAGATCATGCAGGCTAGATATGATATCTAGCCATTGACTAGCTCAGTATGAACTATAATTTATGTTACTTCTTGGCTATCTAGTACTTTTCTAGCCCCTGTACTGTAAATGTTGGAATAGATGGCACTGGGAACCTTTAAAAAATTAGCTAGCTATTAGCTAGCTACTAGACAGCCATTAAAGAAATAGCTAGTGTACTAACTAGCTAGCTATAGCTAGCTAATAGCTAGCTAATTTTCCAGTAGCTAGCTAATAGCTAGCTAATTTTTAAAGGTTTCCAGTACCACCCAAGTGGAAGTTTAAACTCGTCACTATCCAGCCATTAACTAGTCAATTTGTGTTTTATCTAGCCCTTAGCGAGTAATGTAATGCTTAAAAGTCCTAGCTACTGGACAAACATTATTATCTTGTGGCGAGCTTAGAAAAGCTATTTAGCTACTAGATACTAATATATATTAGCTGTTTAGTAATTATCTCTAGCCACAGTAAACATTATAGTTATTATAATTTTATTTTTATATATATAAATTTATTTAAAATTTATATATATATATAATATAATATAAAAATTTTTTAAAAAAAATTTATTTAAAAAATAAATTTATATATATAAAAAAAAAATATAATAACTATAATGTTTACTGTGGCTAGAGATAAATTACTAAAAAGCTAATATTTATTTTAAAAATTTTTTATATTATATTATATATATATATATATATATATATACAGGGTGTCTGAAACATTTTGGAAAAGCCGAAGAGTGCAGATAGAATAGGTCAAAATAGAAGGATTGTCACGTATTATTTTGTAATTTTTGCAATATTTATTTCGTAATTAATTATAACGTACAAGCCAATAAGTGCACGGGAAACCGGTAGGCGGGACTCTATAGAGATGTCATATGAAAGATGGGTGTCGATGTAAAAGAAAAATGGCTTACTTCTTAGCAACGAGTAACAACTGTATAACAACTGATTTTGAGAGGCGGAGTTACGAGCGCCGTATGACAGCGCCGTGACTTTATGACGTGAAATTATCACGTGGCGAATAAATGAGCAGGCGCTATCATTTCCTCACCACCTTGTGGTAGATAGCATGGTGCGTTTTTTTTATAGTGGTATCCCCAGTAGGCCTAATCCACTGTCATTATTTAAAATTGTTCAAAGTGCCGTCCTCTCTCTCGTAGACAGAGTTCGGCCCTTCGAATATCGCGCGTAGCGTTATACGCCATTTCTGGCGTAATGGTATCGAAGGCCGCAACAATAGCTTCACATACATCGTTTTCTCTACGCCGGTGTTCTACCAGATTTTTTATATGCCCCCCACACAAAAAATCTAAGATGTTTAAGTCTGGTGATCGTGCCGGCCAAGTGATCGGACCGCCACGGCTCATACACCTACCTGGATAATGCGCGTCTAGAAAATCGCGTACCTGTCGGCAGAAGTGTGCAGGAGTTCCGTCGTGCTGGAAAATCAGCTGTGTCTGCATATGAAGAAGCACATCGGCGAGAAGCACATCGGCGAGAAGCACTGGCAACTCGTTGCTTATAAAATCCGCGTATATTTCGCCATTCAAACGCGGCGGGAGAAGATACGGACCGATAGTACACGCACACGCTGATAATGGTACGGGTGCAAAGCGTTTACACGTAAAGTGCAATGCACCGCGTACCGCGAGAGTTCCAGGTCGCGCGCTGCGCGACGCACGCTCGTCCCCGGGTCTTCTTCGAATCTGTCGAGGATCCTCTCCTCGTCTCGAACGCACTAGATAACGCACTAATAACGCACTAAACCACCAGCTGATTCACGGTTGTGCACCAAACACCCACTTTCATGTAACTTTTGCACTGCACTTAAGATAACACGTCCCGACGGATATCGTGCACGTGAGAGGAATCGATCCGCGTAAATACGAGCTGCGAGATGCGCATTTTCGCCCGCTAGCCCAAAGACAATTATCGTGTCCGTGTACTTCTGTGGAGTAAATCTCATTTTTGTTGCAAATGAGCACCACGCGCATGCAAATATTTCACGCGACTGCAGACGTCGTGTCCGTTGGATCAGACAAACAGCGATCATAAGCGATCATCTTTTGTCTATGATCGCTATCTCCTTTTTCATCCGCTGCGTGTATCCGACGGACACGACGTCTGCAGTCGCGTGAAATATTTGCATGCGCGTGGTGCTCATTTGCAACAAAAATGAGATTTACTCCACAGAAGTACACGGACACGATAATTGTCTTTGGGCTAGCGAGCGAAAATGCGCATCTCGCAGCTCGTATTTACGCGGATCGATTCCTCTCACGTGCACGATATCCGTCGGGACGTGTTATCTTAAGTGCAGTGCAAAAGTTACATGAAAGTGGGTGTTTGGTGCACAACCGTGAATCAGCTGGTGGTTTAGTGCGTTATTAGTGCGTTATCTAGTGCGTTCGAGACGAGGAGAGGATCCTCGACAGATTCGAAGAAGACCCGGGGACGAGCGTGCGTCGCGCAGCGCGCGACCTGGAACTCTCGCGGTACGCGGTGCATTGCACTTTACGTGTAAACGCTTTGCACCCGTACCATTATCAGCGTGTGCGTGTACTATCGGTCCGTATCTTCTCCCGCCGCGTTTGAATGGCGAAATATACGCGGATTTTATAAGCAACGAGTTGCCAGTGCTTCTCGCCGATGTGCTTCTCGCCGATGTGCTTCTTCATATGCAGACACAGCTGATTTTCCAGCACGACGGAACTCCTGCACACTTCTGCCGACAGGTACGCGATTTTCTAGACGCGCATTATCCAGGTAGGTGTATGAGCCGTGGCGGTCCGATCACCTGGCCGGCACAGTCACCAGACTTAAACATCTTAGATTTTTTGTGTGGGGGGCATATAAAAAATCTGGTAGAACACCGGCGTAGAGAAAACGAGGTATGTGAAGCTATTGTTGCGGCCTTCGATACCATTACGCCAGAAACGGCGTATAACGCTACACGCGATATTCGAAGGGCCGAACTCTGTCTACGAGAGAGAGGACGGCACTTTGAACAATTTTAAATAATGACAGTGGATTAGGCCTACTGGGGATACCACTATAAAAAAAACGCACCATGCTATCTACCACAAGGTGGTGAGGAAATGATAGCGCCTGCTCATTTATTCGCCACGTGATAATTTCACGTCATAAAGTCACGGCGCTGTCATACGGCGCTCGTAACTCCGCCTCTCAAAATCAGTTGTTATACAGTTGTTACTCGTTGCTAAGAAGTAAGCCATTTTTCTTTTACATCGACACCCATCTTTCATATGACATCTCTATAGAATCCCGCCTACCGGTTTCCCGTGCACTTATTGGCTTGTACGTTATAATTAATTACGAAATAAATATTGCAAAAATTACAAAATAATACGTGACAATCCTTCTATTTTGACCTATTCTATCTGCACTCTTCGGCTTTTCCAAAATGTTTCAGACACCCTGTATATATATATATATATGTTATCTTAAAAAAGAAAAATTTCTTGGTAATTTTTAAACATTTACTTCTCTTACTAACTTACTCTTTTAGAATTAACAAAAATTAAACAGAATTAAAATTTTTATCATTTAACACATTCATATTTATATAAGCAATATTGAACATTGGAAATTAAATATTAAATGAAGTTGTCTAATAATTAACAAAATTTTTGTACCATAAAAGGAAAATTTAAAACGTATATGTTATGAAGATCTAATAGCGTAGTGACTAGAGTGAATGACTTGTAATCCAGCTCAACAAGGGTACCAGGTTCGAATCCCGACGGCCATCGATAGAAATTGTAAGTAGTATGTTAATTTAATGTAATTATCCATGTGCGTGTTAAATAGTAAAATTCTCAGGAATCACAAATATCTTGTAAAAAAAAATTCAATAATTAAAAAAAGTCAATACAATTTTTTTTGTATATTTTTTGTCTAGCCCACGCTACCTAGTAGCTAGATAGCTTTTCTAAGCTCGCCACAAGACAATAATGTTTGTCCAGTAGCTGGATTTTTGAGCGTTACATTACTCGCTAAGGGCTAGATAAAACTACTGGCTAAGGCCTAGATAAAACACAAATTGGCTAGCTGCCCGAGTGGAAATTGAAACTCGTCAGTACCCAGCCATTAGCTAGCCAATTTGTGTTTTATCTAGGCCTTAGCCAGTAGTTTTATCTAGCCCTTAGCGAGTAATGTAACGCTCAAAAATCCAGCTACTGGACAAACATTATTGTCTTGTGGCGAGCTTAGAAAAGCTATCTAGCTACTAGGTAGCGTGGGCTAGACAAAAAATATACAAAAAAAATTGTATTGACTTTTTTTAATTATTGAATTTTTTTTTACAAGACATTTGTGATTCCTGAGAATTTTACTATTTAACACGCACATGGATAATTACATTAAATTAACATACTACTTACAATTTCTATCGATGGCCGTCGGGATTCGAACCTGGTACCCTTGTTGAGCTGGATTACAAGTCATTCACTCTAGTCACTACGCTATTAGATCTTCATAACATATACGTTTTAAATTTTCCTTTTATGGTACAAAAATTTTGTTAATTATTAGACAACTTCATTTAATATTTAATTTCCAATGTTCAATATTGCTTATATAAATATGAATGTGTTAAATGATAAAAATTTTAATTCTATTTAATTTTCGTTAATTCTAAAAGAGTAAGTTAGTAAGAGTAGTAAATGTTTAAAAATTACCAAGAAATTTTTCTTTTTTAAGATAACATATATATATATATATACAGGGTGTATATAAAACATTTAGTCGAATATTTCGAAAATTTATTTTTTTATAAATTTATCTCTAGCCACAGTAAACATTATAGTTATTATATTTTTATTTTTATATATATAAATTTATTTAAAATTTATTTTTTAAATAAATTTATTTAAAAAAAAAATTTTTTATATTATATATATATATATATATATAAATTTTAAATAAATTTATATATATAAAAATAAAATTATAATAACTATAATGTTTACTGTGGCTAGAGATAATTACTAAACAACTAATATATATTAGTATCTAGTAGCTAAATAGCTTTTCTAAGCTCGCCACAAGATAATAATGTTTGTCCAGTAGCTAGGACTTTTAAGCATTACATTACTCGCTAAGGGCTAGATAAAACACAAATTGGCTAATTAATGGCTGGGTAGTGACGAGTTTAAATTTCCACTCGGTGGCGCTGGAAACCTTTAAAAAATTAGTTAGCTATTAGCTAGCTACTGGAAAATTAGCTAGCTAATAGCTAGCTACTGGAAAATTAGCTAGCTATTAGCTAGCTATAGCTAGCTAGTTAGTACACTAGCTATTTCTTTAATGGCTGTCTAGTAGCTAGCTAATTTTTTAAAGGTTCCCAGTGCCATCTATTCCAACATTTACAGTACAGGGGCTAGAAAAGTACTGGATAGCCAAGAAGTAACATAAATTATAGTTCATACTGAGCTAGTCAATGGCTAGATATCATATCTAGCCTGCATGATCTAGCCACTAGCTGCAAAGTAACTTTTGCTAGACAAATTTCCACTCGGGTAGTACACTAGCAATTTCTTTAATGGCTGTCTAGTAGCTAGCTAATAGCTAGCTAATTTTTTAAAGGTTCCCAGTGCCATCTATTCCAACATTTACAGTACAGGGGCTAGAAAAGTACTGGATAGCCAAGAAGTAACGTAAATTATAGTTCATACTGAGCTAGATATCATATCTAGCCTGCATGATCTAGTCACTAGCTGCAAAGTAACTTTTGCTAGACAAATTTCCACTCGGGATATTTAGAGGAAATAGTATGGAGGAGTTAGTAGGATTTCTGGACAAAGCGTCGGCTACCGTATTAGTCTTTCCTGTTTTATAACTTATGTCAAAATCGTACTCTGATAGTTTCAGTCGCCATTTCCACAATCAGAGTTCGGGTCCTTGATAGAATGTAGCCATATCAGAGGTTTATGATCTGTTAGGATGGTAAAGCGTTGTCCGTAAAGGTAGTGCCTGAAGTATGTTACGCAGTAAACAATTGCGAGACACTCCTTCTCGATAGTTGAATAATTCTTTTCTGCGTCACTTAGAATCCTGGAAGTATAAGTTATTGGCAGATCTTTTCCAATTGACCCTTGACTCAATACACCACCGATGGCATATCCACAAGCGTCTGTTGTCAAAATAAAAGGTTTACTAAAATTTGGATACTGGAGAATGGGTTCCTTGCAAAGTTCCTCTCGTAATGTTGTAAAAGCTTTTTCCTGTAATGGAGTCCACGCATATTTTTCTTTAGTAAATCCGTTAATTTGCAATTTTCGAGAAATTGTTGATAAACCTTCGATAATAACCTGTTAAGCCTAAAAATTGTTTAATGTTTTTTTGATTTTTGGGTGTGGGGAAATTCTTTACTACGCTAATTTTATTTAGATCCGTTCTAACACCTGTAGAACTAATGACGTGCCCTAAGTATATAACTTCATGCCTCAAGAATTGACATTTTTCAGGTTGAAGTTGTAAGTTAGCTTTTCTCAATCGTTGCATTAATTTGTCAATTTTGATCTTGTGTTTCTCTAATGATCTGGCGTACACAACTATATGGCGTACTCATCTAAGTATACAAATAATTAATTTCCTTGCAAACCAGCTAGTTAATATTATCCATAAGTCTCTGAAATGTCGCCGGCGCATTTTTCAAGCCAAACGGCATTCTTTGGTACTCATAACTGATACCCCTCCTACTAATATAATACATGGTACAATAACTGGTACCATTATTTTCCAAGAAATAAAAGTAAAGTCATGTACGTAATCTACCGATTCGATAAACCTATTTTCAAAGCAATAAGTGTGGTCGTGTTAGTAAGTCGAGCGGCTAGAACGCTGGAGATCTCGAGTTCGAACCTTTTCTTTTTTCCTTTTTTTTTTTAATGTCTTTAAATAATTTATGCAACATATTAAATTAAACCTATATTAATCCTTAAAAAATATTATATAAATATAATTTTTTTAATGATATTAATATAGTTTAATTTTAATGTATTGCATAAATTATTTAAAGACACGTTGAAAGAAAGTAAATATATTGGTATATTAGTAGGAAGAGTATAAAAAAACATCAACTAAATTCCAAGTGGAAAGCTCGACCGTCTCCTTGAAAGAAACATAATTCTCGATCTCGATCGCCAAGCGTGTCAGCTTACACAAGTACGCACAATAAAGTTGATAAGTTATACTACAGTCTACATCAATCCAACCTCAGAAATTCACGGACAAACGTCCCCAACAAATGGTATGCATATATAATTCTGTGATTTATTATTGAGAGAAATTTGCGCTGCTTTTATGGTCGGAGATAATTTGCATAGTAATAGTCGGATGCAAGCAGAATCAGGGCCAATCATTCTCGATATCAATAGATTCGGAAGATTTGGATTCCTTGCTTGATCAACTAAATTTCGAATCTATTAAACATAATTAAAAAATTGTACGTGTTATGAATATATTTTAATTATAAATATATTTCAATTATGCACATATGTACATACATATAATTAAAATATTTAAATGTGAATATTTTAATCTGATATTAATTTTAGATAGTTTTGTTTCTCATTTAAGTTAAAATTGAAAGCTGTCATTTGTGTGTACGTGTGTGTGCGCGTGCGCGCGCGCGTGCGTGTGTGTGTACAACTTACATTTTCATTTTTATTTTCCAAAGTGAATTTTAAAGGATCCCAAACTGGTTCTTCATCATCCATGTTTCTAGCGATATTATTCTGCGATGATTTTAGTCCTAAAAGTGTACTTACCTGTTAAAAGAAATATTACGTAATATTACGTAATATTTTCCAAATTTTATGATATACATATAAAAGAAATGTCTGTGTGTGTGTGTGTGTGTGTGTGTGTGTAATTTATAATATATATCTGATCATATACTTACCATCTGTGCAAGAAATACAACACTATTGACTGCGATTGCTGCGACTTTTCGTGAATCAAGTCCAATAACTCTAAAGAAAGCAGAAACGAAATTTGAAGGACCAAATGGTTGTTTGTCACTGTTCCCATCTTCTCCTCGTTTTCGTTTTTGCTTATGACCTAAACTCTTAGATACTAACTCTGCAATATCTTTTGCTGTCTCCAGATAATTACTCGCATATTGTAATTCTGCCTTTATCTTATCCAAAACATCTGAGATTAAAAGTATACAATTGCTCTTACAACGGTTTTACTAGCAGATACTAAAGGGACTTATAACGAAACCTTAATGCTTTGGAAGAAAAATTACCTTATCTTCGGTTTTTGTGAGTTGCACTTTGTTAAATATAATTATCCATAGGATACAAAAGAAAAAACATGAGACGCTGGACATTTTGTCGAATCAAACTGTTCAGTAATACTGAGACTACTACTGCTAAAGGATCTTTGTGAAACAGTTTATAACGGATGTTTTCCGTTAATTATGTCTTTATTTCTATTTCGTTGCGTCTCCGACAAAGTCCCCTTTAAAGTGTCGGTTATGTGATTGTCACTCTTCTTGCTTCGTCAGCCAAGCGCAAGAAAACGGTATCCGTGTTTCGCAGCACCATTTAGTCGCGTTCCTGTAGAAGCCAGTAAAAGGTGAATTAGAATGACAAAAGTAAAATAAAAATAACATTTAAAAATAATATTTCAAATTTATACAGCTATTATCATCGTAATTGAAGAATCTTTACAAAAAGTGTTCAATATTATAAAATTACTTAATTTTTACTGCTTGAAATTAGAATTTAAAGTGTCTATTTTTCCTACTATTTAAAGTAAGTTAATATAACATATAAGTTGTTATATTACATATATGATATATTAGGTTGTTCAATAAGTTTTGTCGTTCGATAAGAAAATATTGCTCACACTGCCTAATGAGATGGCTAGGCTTCTACTAAATCTCTCCCGGTTAATCGACGATTTTCCAAAACCATATCCTGTATTTTTGCTACGATTTCTGGTGTTGATGCACTTTTCGGACGTCCTTCACGTGGATCGTCTTCAGGACTTGTACCACCACGTTTAAATTCAGCAACCCATCTTTCTACTGTTCTAATTGAAGGTGAAGAGTCCTTATACACTTTTAACAACCCGTATGGAAAAAAATTATAAGAAAACTATTCAAAAAATTATTGAAACACTACTGAGAACAATACAGGAAAACTATTAAAACACTATTGAAACACTATTGAAAAATATTGGAATACTACAATAAACTTATTATAACACTATTGAAATCCTATTCGTGAAGTATAGTGTCATTCACTGTAGTATTTTCGTCGATAACTACTTAAACACTTATACTAAAACTATTTGTAAATTATTCAAGTGAAGGAGACACCAAGTTTCACCCAAGTTTTCCAAAAAATAAAATTTGAAAAAATATTCAATCTAAAGCTATTCACACACTGATTCTTTATATGTAGATGTCTAAGTCGACTCGGGTCAGGATTCAAAGATTTTGGTCCAAAATAATACTAAAGAACAACAGCTGATCTTAGCGTTATTTTACCGATTTTAATCCCTAAATTTTTGGATCCTGATTTGAGTCCACTTTGTACCTACATCATATTTGAAATTAGTGTGTCATAAGCTTTATTTTGAGTATTTTTATTTTGAGTATTTCTGTGTTGAAGAATTTGGACGAACCGCCTACGGGTTGTTGGCGTTTGTATTTTTACATTTAAAGGACGAAGATGTAAGACTATAAATTAGATTTAAATTTATATTTATTGCACAAAAATGAAAATAATATATTATTATAATATAGTATATTGAGAAACAATATAAAATATAAAGGAAAATATAAAACAGGAAAATATAAAACATTTTAAATAATAAACACTTTAATAAAATAATTAAAATCGAAAGATGATTTTAATTCGTTGTTGGCGTTAGGCTGACGTTCGGCGCGCAGATCATTTATTGGTTGAAAAGCCTTCACGTGGCCAGTTTGCCTGTCAAATAATACTTTCATGTGTTATCTTAATTACTGGCGAAGAAAAGACTATTTTCAAAGTTAATAAAATAATCTTAATCTAGTATAAAAGAGGATGGACCATTTGGGCTGATTTTGACCTCCCATAAATTTCGTTCAAGTTCATGAAATATATATATCTTGAATAATTTGAATACAATCACTCAAGATATAGATTTTTTATGAGTTTGAACAAAATTTGTAGGAGGCTAGAATTGTGTCCCAAATGGACCCTCCTGCTTATACAATATGTTTGTTATATAAATTTTATTATAATATTGTAATATACGATAATATATTAATTTTCCTTTAACAAAACAGAAAGTAAATATAGTCTTGTGACTATACGTAAAAAAATTAAAAACATCTTTTAATATTACATAAAAATAGAAACATCTATTTTGATATAAATAAGTAAATATGTCTTATAATGTTATAAACAAAAAACAAAAATAAAGAAACATTTGTTTACACTAAAATTGACTTAAAAATAATTATTTCTTTTTTTATATACTTTTTAATATATTATCGTCTATCCTTCTCTAAAGTTAATCTAACAATAATTTCATCAAAAGATATTACTCACCATTGTCCTCCTGCTTTTTTCTGCTTGCTCGAGGTACAGCGTTATTGCACTTTTGTCTCACTGCTGCTTTAAAAAGTTTTTGGGTGTCTTTATTGCACTCAAATATTGAAAACACATGTGCTGTAATAATAAAATAAAAAGTAATTATTTTGAAGGAAATTTTAAAAATAATTTGATAATAAAACATTACGTTATTTAATACAAATACATATATATATCAATTGTGTATGTGTGTGTGTGTGTGTGTGTGTGTGTGTGTGCGTGTGGGTATGTGTGGGTGTGTGTGTGTGTGTGTGTGTGTGTGTGTGTGTACACATTAATACTTCATAAAGTAAGATACACATACACACACATCATCGGCGCGCAAGGCACGCACGCGGCACGCAACGCACGACGCATCGCACGCACGCACGCAATACACACGCACACACACACACACACACACACACACACACATACACAATTGATATATATATGTATTTGTATTAAATAACGTAATGTTTTATTATCAAATTATTTTTAAAATTTCCTTCAAAATAATTACTTTTTATTTTATTATTACAGCACATGTGTTTTCAATATTTGAGTGCAATAAAGACACCCAAAAACTTTTTAAAGCAGCAGTGAGACAAAAGTGCAATAACGCTGTACCTCGAGCAAGCAGAAAAAAGCAGGAGGACAATGGTGAGTAATATCTTTTGATGAAATTATTGTTAGATTAACTTTAGAGAAGGATAGACGATAATATATTAAAAAGTATATAAAAAAAGAAATAATTATTTTTAAGTCAATTTTAGTGTAAACAAATGTTTCTTTATTTTTGTTTTTTGTTTATAACATTATAAGACATATTTACTTATTTATATCAAAATAGATGTTTCTATTTTTATGTAATATTAAAAGATGTTTTTAATTTTTTTACGTATAGTCACAAGACTATATTTACTTTCTGTTTTGTTAAAGGAAAATTAATATATTATCGTATATTACAATATTATAATAAAATTTATATAACAAACATATTGTATAAGCAGGAGGGTCCATTTGGGACACAATTCTAGCCTCCTACAAATTTTGTTCAAACTCATAAAAAATCTATATCTTGAGTGATTGTATTCAAATTATTCAAGATATATATATTTCATGAACTTGAACGAAATTTATGGGAGGTCAAAATCAGCCCAAATGGTCCATCCTCTTTTATACTAGATTAAGATTATTTTATTAACTTTGAAAATAGTCTTTTCTTCGCCAGTAATTAAGATAACACATGAAAGTATTATTTGACAGGCAAACTGGCCACGTGAAGGCTTTTCAACCAATAAATGATCTGCGCGCCGAACGTCAGCCTAACGCCAACAACGAATTAAAATCATCTTTCGATTTTAATTATTTTATTAAAGTGTTTATTATTTAAAATGTTTTATATTTTCCTGTTTTATATTTTCCTTTATATTTTATATTGTTTCTCAATATACTATATTATAATAATATATTATTTTCATTTTTGTGCAATAAATATAAATTTAAATCTAATTTATAGTCTTACATCTTCGTCCTTTAAATGTAAAAATACAAACGCCAACAACCCGTAGGCGGTTCGTCCAAATTCTTCAACACAGAAATACTCAAAATAAAAATACTCAAAATAAAGCTTATGACACACTAATTTCAAATATGATGTAGGTACAAAGTGGACTCAAATCAGGATCCAAAAATTTAGGGATTAAAATCGGTAAAATAACGCTAAGATCAGCTGTTGTTCTTTAGTATTATTTTGGACCAAAATCTTTGAATCCTGACCCGAGTCGACTTAGACATCTACATATAAAGAATCAGTGTGTGAATAGCTTTAGATTGAATATTTTTTCAAATTTTATTTTTTGGAAAACTTGGGTGAAACTTGGTGTCTCCTTCACTTGAATAATTTACAAATAGTTTTAGTATAAGTGTTTAAGTAGTTATCGACGAAAATACTACAGTGAATGACACTATACTTCACGAATAGGATTTCAATAGTGTTATAATAAGTTTATTGTAGTATTCCAATATTTTTCAATAGTGTTTCAATAGTGTTTTAATAGTTTTCCTGTATTGTTCTCAGTAGTGTTCCAATAATTTTTTGAATAGTTTTCTTATAATTTTTTTCCATACGGGAATCGTTCATGAATTTTTTTTGGTGCTACACCTTCCAAAAATAAGAATTTTATCACTGCACGATATTCAATTTTTTCCATTGTAAGAAAATACTGTGACACGTCAACTTTGAACACTTGTAAATATACAGATGATCTACATGAAACTTCACACATGTTCATAAAAAAGTGTTACCATTTTTAAAAAAATAAAACGGCGAACCTAATAGCGCTCTTATCGAACGACAAAACTTATTGAACAACCTAATAATGTGATACAAACTAAAGTGTGAATACATCATATTACAACCATAAATTTTAGAACATTCAACTATGTATTGCGGTTTGTTAGTATTTTGTACGTTTTACATTTTTAAAATAACGTCTTGAGATCACTCATCTTTATATCTGAATGAGATTCGCAGTTTGAGCGAATTGCCAATGGATAAACTAATTCACATAAGATCTTCCCTTGCAAATAACAATAATTTATTATAAAAAATTTATTAAAGTGTTATTTTAAGATAACATTGAAGAGATACAAGATATAATAATAATACTTATCTATTTTTATATTATTTATAGATATTACAAACGAAAATGAAAATATCGATGTATCCAGTAGAATATTACCGTTGACACTGCCAATGGCTTTGCCAATGACATTGAGGAAAAATAGCAAGAAGTCTATAAGACGAAGAACATTATGAAGAAAAAGGCAAAGACACGAAGATTTCAAAAATCTTCTAGCCAGCAGTAACTGCACTCTCTTTTCTCGCATTCGGCGGTTCTCCTTACCACACTCATAATTACTGCGATTCGTCGCAATACGCCCAACGGAAACGGAAATGTCCTTATATTTTCGGTAATAATTATGACCAAATTTTTTTACATTTAAACTAAACAATATAAAAAAAATTTATTCAGTTATTTTATTTGGTTATTTAATACTTATTATTATGACAGCAAAATTAATTTATTATAAATTGGTTATGAGTTTTTATTATATTACTTCTTTGATTAAATGTACAATTACTAAAAAAGTAATTTTTTTGTCATTAAATTATTATTCTATTGTAAGATCTTTTTATACTTTTTATCAAAAAATTTAACAAATTAACTGTATATTTAAAAAATCAATGTTTTTTCTAAAAAAATCATTAGTATAAGTTACTGATATTTGTTTGAAATCTTTTGAGATATTTACAATAAGAATACAAATTTTTTAATTGTTTATAAATATGTTTAATTAAATGAATAATTATTTTACTTCTAGAATCTACAAAGTCTACAAAACTAAATCGCCCCAAACGGAATATCTTAATATTCGATCCAATGGAAAACAACTTCGAAACAGACAAACTCTATGAAGGGATGATTATACTTTCGAGAAGTTACGCCTTGTATAATTGAATCACAAATCATATAAACTCTATATTTCATAAAGATTCAGATTATTTATTCAGATTATTTATGCATGATTATATAGCAGTTATACTAGCAAATGGGAAAATATTTAAGCTATTTATATCATATACAATTACAATAAATCAAAGTAAATATTTTAAAAGAATGCAACAAATGATGCTAAAACTGTATTAGGTACCGTATTAGAATCAAAATGCGAATGAATAAAATAGAAACGATAAATTATACTAGAGTTTTAGAAAGAATTTTTTAACGTGATTCAAAATTATGTCGATCAATTAACTTCATTCAAGAAGTGCTTATCACGCAAATCTACAGATTCTTGAAAATCCTAAAACATAATAAAATCGAATAGAAGACCATGCTGTATACATCGAAGAATATTCTTGGCGTGTGGATAGAGAGGCAGTTTCAAACATGGCTCTTCAAATAAACATCTAAGTGGCTGTGTACTCCACAGACCTACACGTAAAGATAATCATATGGCTCTCGCAAGATATTATCGACCACACATGCATCTCTATACCATTGTTCCATCGATATATGCGAATTTTTGTATATGCAAAGCTTTTCGAAACCAAACCGTTTCTGATTACATTACGTTCATGTCCGAAAGTAGCGGTTATAATACACTTAAGGTGTGAGATCTAGTCAGAATTTTCAAAAAATCGATTTTTTTTGCATTTTTTTAAAGTATGATGTCTCGAAAATATTCCCTGAAAATTTCAAATCGATTCAACAAATAGTTTTCGAGATATCTTACTAGAGAAGGCAGAATGTTACGAAGACAACAACAAATCGATATCTTGGAAGCTTCCACATCGGCAGAACAATTGTTATATGGCCCAGGAATCGATGACTCTATGTAAGTAATTTAATAATTACAATTTCTGCATATAAATCGAGAGTGAGTTTGTTTAGGCGTGGTATTACCCGTTCGTACTTTCAATTTTTTAAAATTTATAACTTCAAAACTATGGATCTAACAAAAATTTTATAAGAATAACTTTCGTTTTTAAATTGCCCAAAATATTTAAAAAAATTTAATTCTTTCCAAAAAAAAATTTTTTATAAACAATTGTTTAAACAATAGCCGTTAAACAATTCAATACTTGGGTTTCTGGATAAACTAATGTCACATTTGGATTCAGCAGATCAAAATACATAAAAAAAACTTTACTTCATCCAATGGCCTCAAAGTTATATGAAAAAGTAATACCAAACCTAAACTAAAACTTTAATCGCGTTTTTCTCGAAACTATGTTTTCGAAGTCGGTGACCATTGTAATTCAATAACCACTCGATGGATTTGGATGAAATTTATAGAGCTTATTAAAAACATAAAAAACTTGTACTTGATCGAAGGATTTTAATTTTTCTTAAAAATTACTATTTTTTTTTAACAATAAACAAATGTTTTTTCCTCGAAAAATCGCGAAAAAGCTGTTAGAAGCTGCCATTTTGTTAATTTTCAAAAAAAAAAAGCTTCGATCAAGTACAAGATTATCTATTAAACTAATGATTTTTTTTTGTTTCGTTGATTTAAAATGATCTGGTGGAATGTTCTGATGGTCACCGCAAAGCACTACTTGTCGGACGGGGTCCAACAAAAATGGCGATAACTTTATCAAAAATTAATATTTTTTTTTGAAAATTTAGTGAAGTCATGTTGAAACATAATATAATAACTCTGTAATATCAGTTTTATAAAATAAATTTAATTACAGTCAAAAAAAAATTATTTAAAATACTCATTTTTTCATGCCTCTGACTAGACCTCACCCCTTAACATATAATATCTACTATTTTATTATAATTATTTAATTTTCTCACATTTAAACACTCACATTAACCAAACTGAATATAATAAATATGATACTTTTAAGAGAGAATTGTATCAAACATGTTAGATATATTTAAATATATTTAATAATGGTATTACTATTAGGAAAAATGTTACTATTAGGGAAAATATCTAAAAATAAAATGATAAAATTTTTTATATTCTTCAATTTTTAAAAACTTTACGTTAAGAAATACTGATAAAAAATATTTAAAATAATTCATATTTGAAATTAACAAAATGTGAATACGTAAATTTAAAAAATCAAAAGTCGAATAATACGCATGTATAAATTTATAAAAATTTGTAAAATTCTTGTAAACTGTAGTATATGTAATAATATATGTAAACTAACAGTTTAACGTACATATTAAGAGTGATTTATTATTATTGTTATTATTAAAATCATTGCAGAGATTGATCTTTTCAAAGCCTGTTCTCGCGAACAATTAATTTGACATTTATCCACAGCATCCGACACATCATCTTGGCCAGACCAATCTTCTCATAGTCCCCTACTAGTATTTTCGTGGACCAATCCAGTTAATCCAGCTAAATCACAACTGTGGCGGTGGTGATTTTTTCAGAAATTTCTCAACATGGCAGAGTCTCGTTCACTTATTCATTCGTTTACTTTACGCTGTTCTGCAGTTCTCTCAAATATTTTTTTGCGAAAGTGATAATTCCTCACTAATAAATTAATTCAGACCACTCTTTAATTTGGTTTTATTAAACTTATATTTAACATACATATGTGCATTTAAAAATGGTGTTATAAAAAATGATTAAAGTGAATTAAAGTGAATATAGTGAAGAGTAATCATTATATACAGAAGTTGTGTGATGAACATTATCAAAAATTACTTCTCCCACGCTATTTTTAATAGTAATTCTCTATATAAATTTATATTTTCTATAAACACGTGTGTAAAATAAAAACGCAGGTTTTCAAATGTCATGTTAATGTAGCTGTGCTAATTCTTTCAAAGTTTATTGAAAAGCGATGAACGCGACGTTAATACTCTCATCATGGATAACGCTAATTGTTCTAGACAATTGAAATTTGGCATGGATCGCATATTGTCAAATGAAATTTGCTAAAAAAAAACAGGTAAAAATTAATAGTATTTGAAAATTAGTAAATAACATAGAGTATTACAATTACGTAACATATATATTATTTTTTACATACCTTGTAGAAGTTTTAATTTAATCGAAATACGTTGATAGATGTTCTTAAGCCTCTTCCAATACAACTTTCACCAATACGTTGTCCATGCATCGAAAGTTGCGAGCGATGTGAAAATGTCAGAAATTGCATTTCATTTCCATACGTCCATTCGTCATTATCTGAGAAATGCATTACATCTGCATCTTATGGAACTGATGGAAAGTTTAGGAACTTTATATCGACCGGCACCGCTACGTCCCGTAGCAAGAGGTAAATTATACTGAACTAGATTTTTATTATTTTTTGATTTACTCAAAATTTACATTAGAAAAATTTAATATTTTGCATAATATGTATATCCTGGAATCAGATATTTTTATATAATCGTAGAGAATAATCTTTTCTTATTAAAAATCAAATCAAAACAAATTCATCATTTATTGCAACTTTTCAATATTTAAGGTTATTACGAATTTACAACTTAATTTCTGTACATTTTACTGAAATAAAGTTTAATTAAAATTTGTAACTATAATTGTTCGCGAGCGAACGAAGGGCTCCGCCGAGCCTTCCTCATGTTGCATTGCATCACCTGTGTTGCATGGCCTGTGCAACATAGGTGGTGTAATGCAGCAATAATACACGTGGAGAGTAGCGACAGTAATGTGTGTTACATCGCACGCATTGCTGTCGTTGCTTTCCATACACGTTGCACATGGGACTTACGTCCCAGTAGTAATACATTGTGGAACTTAGCCGCGCTCACGCTAGGCGCGCTTAGCGAAAGACGGCGGCGCCGTTTAAAAACATGTAAAACCTTGCGATCGTCCCCCAATTGTTTATTAGAATTTTCCGGGCTTTTCTGGGATGTTCCTTTTCTGGCGTCATTTCCTTCAAAAGGAAATAACGACAAAGGGGAACATTCTAGAAAAGCACAGTATAAAAGCAATTGCTGAGAGGGGACGATCGCCAGTCTACGGAGAGCAATCGAGGTACCCGCATTTTCAATTTCGAGATAATTCGCACGCTGCAAGAATAGTCGCTTGCTATTCTATCGATCAGAGTGAATATCTGAGTTGCGTACTCAGGTATTATCGCACGCGCCTTATTGGAGTCGCTTGCTCCACGAGAGCATCAGTTCGGTGTGCAATCACCGCTTTCGGACTTATCGCGCGCGTTTCGCAGCGGACTCGCGTTGTCCGCGCCGTGTTCAGTGCCATGCACTAAAAACGTGTACGCCATATGAATATCAAGACTTTGTATATAACTTTTATTAGTGACTTTCTGTGTAAATATATTTTATTAACCCTTTGAAGCATACATTTTTCTTTACAAGGAAAAGAGCTGAAATTTGTTACTCGGGGGTTTTTGGGGTCGCTGATTACGAATCTGTAGTCAGATTTTCAAAATTCAAAATGGCGGATCTAAGATGGCGGACCAAAATGCGAAACACTGCTCAATCCAGATGAAATTTGTTACTCGGGGGTTTTTGAGGTCGCTGATTACGATTCTGATCTCAGATTTTCAAAATTGAATATGGCGAGTTCAATTTGTAAAGTATGTCTTGATGTTGTCGAAATTAGTACATAAAGGTTTCTAGTATCTTTGATTTATCAATACCGCTCTCTGCCGGACCCGAACGAGGACGTGGCGGATACTGTCTCCATTTTTTTTGTATTTTTTGTTTTTTTTTTGTATTTTTTTTTTTTTTTTGTATTTTTGTTTTTTTTTTTATTTCACCGTGAACATTGTGAATCTGAGGTTACATTCCTAATGTGCAACCCCGAAAACTCTAAGTACACCGTTTCAGCTTGAGAAAGTATTTTTTGCCAATTCAGCCCGCTATATTGGAGTCGTCATTTTGAATTTTGAAAATCTGAGATCAGATTCGTAATCAGCGACCCCGAAAATCCCCGAGTAACAAATTTCATCTGGATTGAGCAATGTTTTGCATTTTGGTCCACCATCTTGGATCCGCCATTTTGAATTTTGAAAATCTGACTCCAGATTCGTAATCAGCGACCCCAAAAACCCCTATTAACCAAATTTTACGTGAATTCGCTAAATACTTTTTCTAATAATGAATTTTTCGTGAAAAATGTTATGTTTTTCAATATTTGTTTATTTATATCAACAAATGAACTGCATGTATTAATTATTTTCGTATAAATATAGATTCTCTGACATGATATGATATTGAAATTATAAAAAAACCCGAAAAAAATGAGTAAAAATTGACTTAAAAACTGTAAAAATGATACGAATTCAGGTGGGATATTTTATATCCCACCGTGCCGCAAAGGGTTAAGGTAAAATTATGGAATCAAATCCGAAAGGCTCATTAGATCAAAATCATATAAATAAATTCACAAAAACAGCCTTTTTTTGCGCCAAAAAAATTTATATATATATACGAACAAAGTATACAAAAATATAAGGAACATAGTGAAAATTATAAAGATAGAAACGAAAGATGATATACAAAATAAATATAAATATAAAATATAAACCATAAAACCTCATAAACGCGTTTCAGCTACACAGAGCCCTCTTCAGTAATATAATTGTCGCAGGTATGTCAAAAGTTGTAGTCAAAAAACCATTTCAAGTAAGGATGAAACCGCATTCACATAGCTAAGGGAATGCCGCAGTCAAATTTCTTAAAAGGATGTCGAATACTCCAACGGGTTGAATATGTCCGTGAAGTGATGACCGTTAAAAAAGTCGGAAGTACTAATGAAAAAAGACCAAATGGAACAATATATTTTTAATGAGATTCTCACGAAGTTAATATTAAGTAAGATTGTGAAAAAATTTTTTTGTAATAAAATATATAAATATATGTGTGATGTTATATTTATATTAAGAAATAATACCTATAAAGTTCCACATAGTTCTTGGTAAAAACGATATAAAATAATGTCTGTGTCGATGTCAAGATTAAAACGGAATGAGAACAATTTTCAAAATAAGGTCATCACTTCGTAGGATAACAATTCTTAACGTGTTTTTAGGTGGGAAGGCAATATCTAATTATTAACATGTACATGTCATGGTATCATCACGTGATTTTGTTGTTATTATTACATATATTCTATTATTAGGCAAGCTCGGATATAATATCTAAATAAGCTTCATTTAGGTGTTCAGAATCTTTTTGAAGATTAATGCTCATTTTTTGTGACCTAATATGGATCATTTCTGATATTAATCGTTTTTGATAATTAGACTCCCCAGATGGCACACTAGTTTAAAAAAAGTTTGCAAAGAGTTCATTGAAGAGAGTTACTTATGAACTCCTTCAAACAAATCATATAGTATTCAAAATCAGCTCATTTTCCTTAGTGCAAAGTGATTCAAAAAGTTACTCTGTAGGAATTCCGAATGACCACATGGCTTCAACTTCTTTGCGCATGCGAACTGCGTTATATAAACTCGACTCTCATTGGCTTCTGAGTCCCGAGTAAAAATCAGTGCTTGTCGATGCTTGCGTCCTTCTAGTCCCGTGCGGTCAACTCTTTTATCTTTTGAGGTTATATATTCATTGAGGGAAAGACACGCCAATAAAAAGGTAAAATATGTATTTTAATATATATATATATCTTTTTTTATTAGCTGTGTATAATGTATTGGAATGTAATTATGTAAATTTTTGCGAATTTTGTGAATTTCTAGCGCATTGATATATGCGCTGCTTTATTTAACACAATTATGCGTTTTAGGATAATGTCTCAGCCAAATCGAAAAAAAGATAATTTATTGTCAAGTAGGCAAATATTTAGAAGAATTGCCGGCCAAACTGATATTGACATGCTCAATCTAACTGCCGAGTTGAATTATTCACGTGATATATCTGATAGCGTTACTTTTCATGGATAGAACTAAGAGCGTATAGTTGATGAAAAATTATATTTATTTTTCGCTTTCATTGCACCTACACAGATCTTCTACTTCATCTATAGTTTAGTCTAGTTTTTGCACTATTTTAGACCACTACTATATGTACACAAAGGTGTATTAAAGGATATACTGTAATTTTGTGCAAAACAATATATTCAGCTTCACGCAGATTTTATCTTTCTACTATGTAGTGCATGATTTCTTTCCATATTTCAATAATAGAATACTTCAAAATGTTATATTTATTAATATTGTATATATTAACAATAGGTATATTTTATTTTTTGCAGAAAGTATCGCTAAAAACACCTCCGTGACAATGAATAGCGTCGGAGAAGCAATGAAGGTTTGGCTACAGCACGCCAATGATCGACTGAAGCGACAACAAAAACAAAATATAAGATAAATATAATATATATATCAGATTATATAACATATTTTAAAAATTACGAAATAAAGTAACATAATAATTTCTAACTTTTTGTTACATTTTTGCATAGCGTAAAAAGATGTCCGAATTGTATATTACATTTGCAGTCTTGTTAATATTTATCTTCTTCTTCCACTGCTCTACAACCCTTTGTAGATTTTGGCAACTACAACAATATTCCTTCATCCAGTCTTATCCAATGCCCTCTCTCATCTCCGCCGTATCCAAAATACTATAAGTATGTATTTTATATATTACATTTATCAATATACTTGTACAAATATTTCTTCATTTCTGCTTTAGAATATTATTTCTCAAGTGCAAGTGCTTTCACGTGCGTATACATACTACACAGTTCTTAATGAGTTCAAACACGCTATAAAAGAAGAACTCATTACAAACAACTGGTACTGCATTATATATGAATCTCAATTCAGTTCATTCTGAACATAAAATGAGTTCTTTTTGAATACATCTTATCCATTGCTGAACCCTTTATGAAATGCTATATGAACTCTTTTTTACTGACATTCCCTGTTGTACTTAGGAACACAAAATGAACTGTTTAGTGACTGTTTCTGAAGATTAAAAGGAATTCATTGCTCTTTTAGCTGAGCTTAATGCGAACTTTTTAGGAATTCTTGGTGCCATCTGGGGCCATATCCAATATTACCACATTATCCCAATCAAACGAATGATCATATTTAAGAATATGTTCAGAGATGACTAAATGTTTAGAGGGATCTAATTTAATGTTAGATTTATGTTCTTTTTTTCTAGTATCTAACTGTCTCTTTGTCTGTCCGACATAAGATGCTTCACAATCTATGCATTGGATTTTATAAACCACGTTATTCTTTTTAAACTTCTCGATTCTATCTTTTTGAACTTTGATAATGTTGTTCATTTTGTTTATGCATCTAAGACTTACATTTACGTCTGATCTTTTTAGATAATTGGATATTTTATTAGTGAAATTTTTTATATATGGTAAAACAATGTAAGATCTTTGATTATTGGTGCAAATCTCATTATTTTAGACATTTTCTTTGTTATTAAAATTAAAAATGTGCTTATGAATCCTCTTATGCAGACAGTCAAAAATCAATTTCAAAGGATAGCCATTGATAATTAACAGATTGATACAAAAGTGGATATTTTTTTTATGGAATTTGGGATGTGAGAGAAAAATTGCCTTGTCTATTAAATTATATATCGTGCCAATTTTTTGTGTAAAAGGATGTTCAGAAAGGAAGGATAAAAAGCGTCCAGAAAAAGTCTTTTTGTGAAACCAATCCAGGAAGATTTTGTTCTCATGGAGGATTAAATTAAGGTCAAGGAAACTTATTACATTATTATTGCAAGGTTCAATGGTAAATCTTAATCTTTCGTGGTAATTATTGAACTTATCAAGTATATCTCCAACTTTTTCTTTTGGAGCGGACATAATGATGTCATCAACATACCTAAAATAAAATTTAATTTGGAAGTCGAAAGAGTTTATTGTTTCGTTGTAATATATTTTATTGTTTCGTTGTAAACTTGCGTGTGATTTTTTTGTGTGTGCGTGCTCGTTCAACTCTCCCGCCTCACTGATCCGTTTCGTCATGAACATTTTTTGGTCCTTCGAGCCAGATTTCAGCCGGGAGACTTCAGTGCTCCATGTCAACTGCAATTTCCACTGACCTGAAAAATGGAAGCGCTTATTGCAGTACAAAACGACCATTTCGGGCGTATGGCACGAACGGTCGAAAATATGAAGAAGGTGGGTGTCGCGAGGATCACCGCGGCCTTGGTCAAGAACCCTTCACGTTCTCGACAAAAGATGGGAAAAATTTGAGGCTCACCACGAGACCTTGGTTCGCTCCTTCCCTAAGGAGCTTGAAACCCACGATTATTTAACGAATGACCTCATGGGTCTCGCAGAGGGCACTTACCTTGAACAAAGGACGTTGCTCCTCGAATACCAATTCGCCGCAGCACAGGAAGCAGATGTGAAGCCGGCATCTTCGGAGACAGCCCCACCTTCCCGGACGATCTTACCGAGGATTCAGCTGCCGAGCTTCTCAGGACGGTACGAGGACTGGCCACCCTTCCGTGACTTATTCCGGTCCCTCATCGTCGACGATCCCTCCATCTCGGATGTCACCAGGCTTCACTACCTCAAGGTGAGCCTGAAAGGAGAAGCGGAGTCATTGATAAGGAGCCTCGCTACTACCGAAGGGAACTTCACCAGAGCGTGGGAAGCGCTGCTGCGCTACTATGAGAATCCACGTCTCCTGGGGTGTATTCATTCATATTACGCAGCGTATACAGCGCTGCCTAAGATGAAGAGCGAGTCGGTGACCGAGCTCCGCTGACTATTTCACGCAATGACGAGCATCGTCGGTTCGTTGCAAAGTATCGGTCGACCCATCTCCAGCAGCGAGGACCTGTTTGTGTTCCTTTCCGTGGAGATGCTCGACCCTCGCTCCAGGCGCGAGTGGGAGGACACAATCGGTGGCACAAGCACACCACCCACTTACGAGGAGCTGCACGAATTCCTCGAACGCCGACTACACACGCTTGAGGCCGTGCAGCCCACCAGGACTGAGCCAACCTCGCGAGTCGCCGCCAAGAAGACTCGCCGCGCTCACCTGGCGCAGAAGAAAGAGCCCAGCAGGAAGGAGAAGGAGCGGTGCTCCCTGTGCCGCAAGGATCACTTCCTGATGGCCTGCGACACCTTCCGTCAGAAGACTGCGTCGGAGAGGAAGCGCTTCGTGGAAGACCATCATCTCTGCCTCAACTGCCTGAGGAAGCACAAGGTGAGTGAGTGCCAATCAAAGCGCAATTGTACCGTTTGCGAGAAACGTCACCACTCTGCGTTGCATGACGCGTTTCGCGAGCCCGTCACTCGAACCGCGTTGCAGCGAGCGCAATAACGTCGCACTTCACGTATCACCCTCCGGAGAGTAGAGTCGCCGTCCTCCTCGTCACCCCGCGTATCCAGGTGTGCGATCGGTTCGGTAACCTGCACCCCGTCCGGGCGCTTATCGACCAGGGCTCGGAAGTCTCGATAATTACCAAGTAATTATATTGTTGCCCTCGTGCAACGACTGCGACTTCCGCGATCGCGAACCTCGGTGGCAATGTTCGGCATGGGGGGACGACAGACCGGCATCGCGCGCGGACAGGTGCGACTCGGTGTGGCAAGCGCGAGTGGTGATGAGGTACTCACCATGGCCGCGACAGTGATGAAAGGCCGTCTGCACGCGCGTGCGCGGCGAAAATGACGGAATTACAGTGCCGTATCTATATCTTATACCTATGTACTCCATAGACTTAGGAAACCATAGACGGAGCGTAAGCCTGCGGGGTAGGTGATAAACGCGGTAAAGGGGAAAACTCGGATATTTCCGGTACGATTCGGATATATTCGGCGTTATGAGAAAGATGTATGTATCTCAACTAGTGGCCAGTGGTTTTCAATCCAATTTAATTCTAAAAATTTTTTAACAAATTAATTATAAAACATACATATTTTTATATATAGAAATAAGTACAAGATGTGTTTTTTATTTCGTAAAGTAAATAGGAATAATTTTAAAACTTTTAGTTAGAATCAAAACATTAATTACACGATATTACAATACCACGAAAAAATTGAGAACCTATAAATATTTGTACTAATATTATTAAACTGCTTATTAAAATAATTTGTATTTTATTTTGTTATTTAGAACAATATATAGAAAGAGGTAGAATATATAATAAAATGAACTAAAAAAATGTTAATTATAGTAAACACAAATATAATAAAAGAAATAAAGAAAAAAATATATATATATAGTTTTTTGCAGAAACAGTTTACAGAAACGTTATTGACCTTTGAATAATATAAGTTTATTATATTTGTGTCTTTCGCTTAATTGTTTAGTTTTAATATAATGCGACAGTCTTGTCTTACAATATATAATAATAATACCACGTAACAAATTATTTCTATGGTTGCTGAAAAAATATTGATCATTTATATGTTCCTTTAATTTCGCAAATATATTACTATCTGTAAACTCTTGCATTACTCTACATGTAAATCTATATATATTAAAATGTTGTAAAGTTTTATTTCTGTGTATAAAATTATTTATTGCATTTTCTGTTATTTTACAAATATACGTAAGATCGTGTGATGGATATACTAATGGCCCTTTATTTTTGATATTTATTAAATTAACATGTATATCTGTAGATTGTCCTATTAAACTGTCGAGACATACAGTGCAATGTAATGTTTTTGTCAGTTTTTTTAACACAAATCCTGCTATATAATTAATAACTTCCATTTTATATTCTGTAATAGAACTTGAATATTGTGTTGGTAACAAATAATCATGATCAATATTATGTTCAATATGAAAAACATCAAGCCATTGTGAGGTGTCTGTCGTTGAATTTATCAAATTAATCGGTTGTTCAGATGTCACATGCAATATTGCAATATCTTCTAATGGTATACAATTGCCACTATTTTTATCTTGTATTTCCGTATGTATAATTAATTTTTTATACGCAGATTTAAATTGGTTAACTGTCGGATTATTATTATATCCATGATGAGATCTTAAATTACTAAAAATTAATTCAAGATGGTCCTGACTCAGTTTATACGTAGGAATGTACTTAAGAAGATCGTTATCAGTGCATACGAATTTGTACATATGCAATAAACTTTTAATATTTATTAAAAAACCGAGGAATCCAGTTTTCAATCTTGATTTAAGTACATTTTTACGTTCTTCCACAATTGACAATGATTTAATATAATCTGTACATTCTTAAAGTTTTCGATTAATTTCAACATAATTATCGTTATTTATAGGTTTCTTGAAATCATATTGTCTTAAATTTTTAGAATTAAATACATCGAAGAGATCATTAAATAGAGTTATGAATTTTACAGTTGGCAAACAATCTGCAAACTCTGATATTTGTAATTTATCTTTACATATTATCATAGCATTAGCTACAGAACAACTCAACAATTGCGTGGCTAATTTTACTTTCATTTTATTGTTATGATATTGTATATGCTTAGTCGTTAATTTATTTGCCAAATGCAGACCTTCAGCTTCTTGTAGCTTATGTAAATTCTCAATATGTTTCCATTTTATTATGTTGTTTGTATCGTCATATAATTCTTTTACAGTACCTAGCGCGTTTCGCACTAGTTTCACCATATGACATGGATCCAGAAATACATTACTGTTATTGGTTGGATGTTTAAACCAAGGCTGAAATGTTAATTCCTGTGTATGAATATTGCACCCAAGACTTTGCAACATGCTTATATTAGATGATAAACCATCACATGTTAGCGACACTATTAACAATCCAGCTTCCTGAACAGCTATTAAGCATTGCGTTACTAAATTGCCTTTTTGTTCCGTACTTATGCCGTTAACTAAATAATACGTGTGGCGGACAGTTTACACAGCCGCACATGCGCCGCTGCTCGGCGCAGCAAGCCGCCGAACGGTAGTTCGGGCGCCTCCGCCAGGTGGCTACGGACGGCGACTTTCTCGTGTCGAAGATTTAATACCGCCAGTTATAGCATTACCTTATATGGTAATGAAAGCGTGAAACATTACCATATATGGACTCGTAGCGATCTTCCACAAAGGATGATGTAATTAAGATTATGAGTCACCGATGACTCATCCGATGAATCATACGATGAAGTCTCGAAGATGCGGCATCTCTTCGCAAATCGTAGTCATAACAATCTTCGATGCGGCAAATCCTTTGTAATATGATTCTCTCGCCGCGGCATCTCTTTGTGAGTCACGTTAAGATAGAATTTCGCTACTTCTTCCCACACATCGCAAGTACCCCTCTGTCTAGAAACTTTAGTATATAAGGCGTTCAGTTTCAGGGCGCAAGCCTTCTTCTTGCCCTTCTTTCTGCCAGTCTTTTAAGTGTTAACGTCGTGTGTAAAAGGAAGAGACTCCCGTGGAACATTAGTTCTCGAGTTGTCTCGACCTTAGAAGTGATTCCAATAAACCCCTCTGCGGTCGTAATAAGACTTTATTTTACCTGTCATATACGAACAAACCCACAAATTGGTGACCCCGACGTGATCTAATAACGAAAGTGGGCAACATGACAGACCGCCAGAACACGCAGCTAGAACCTGACTTACCAGAGGATGCGCAGGCACGGATTAACCACATAGCGCTCAAAATACCCCCATTCTGGGCAGACGAACCAGAGCTATGGTTCGCCCAACTCGAAGGACAATTTACATTGGCTGGAATCACTCAGGATAGCACCAGATACGCTTACGTGTTGTCACACATTGATACTAGGCACGCCAAGGAAATCAAGGATCTGATCACCCAGCCTCCCTTGGCTAACAGGTATGAGACAATCAAAAAAGCACTTATTCAGCGACTATCGATTTCGCAGGAGCAACAGATCAGACAGCTGCTGGAGCATGAAGAAATGGGCGACAGAAAGCCTTCGCAGTTTCTTCGGCATCTACAGAGCTTAGCGGGCGCCTCCGTGCCTGAGTCACTCCTGAGGACGCTCTGGATGGGCAGATTGCCATCTCAACTCCAAGCCATCTTGACCACACGTTCCGCGGATGACTTAACGGAAGTCGCAGAACAGGCAGACCGGATATACGAGGTGACCGGTCGATCGGTAGCCGTCGCCGGGATCCAACCAACCAAGGACAGACAGACCTTGGAACAACAAGTCGAGATCCTGGCCAAACAAGTAGCCGACTGGAACCTCAGGCTAGCTAGGCCCGCAAAGAAGGGGGAACACGAGAAGCGATCTCGTTCCCGTAGCCGCTCCAAGACTCCCAAAGACGGCATCTGTTATTACCACCGTCGCTTCAAGGAAGAAGCTCAAAAATGCACACAGCCGTGTGCCTACAAGAAGCTCATGGACAAAAAGAAGGAAAACTAGAAGGGCGTTCGCAAATGGCGGCGAGCGACGTCAGCCCGAAAACCAGTCGCCTGTTCATTACAGACCGGAAGACGAAAACTCGGTATCTCATTGACACGGGATCGGACGTCAGCGTCTACCCGAAGAATATGATACTGGGTCGAAAACCGGCCACGGCGAGGATTTTGTACGCAGCCAATGGATCCATCATACCCACGTACGGGGACACGACATTACAGCCTGATTTCGGCTTACGTCGTAATTTCCTATGGCGATTTGTGATAGCTGAGGTGACAACGCCCATCATCGGTTCCGACTTCCTGGCGCATTATCACTTGCTGCCCGACATGAAAAGGGGCAAGTTGATAGATGCTCTAACAGGACTCGAGGCGCGCGGATCGGCTGGTATCAATTCACTTCACACAGTGAAGTCTGTCGGAGGCAACACCCGATATCACCAGTTATTAGCGCAGTACCCACAAATCACAAAGGTCACCGGGATTCACCAGCCGAGTGCTCCACACTCCACAGTACATCACATTGAGACAACGCCGGGCTCCCCAGAAGCAAACAGACCACGGAGACTGGCACCCGATAAACTCAAGGCGGCTAAAGCAGAATTCGATCTCCTCTTACAAGAAGGGATCATTCAACCCTCAAAGAGCCCATGGGCAGCCCCACTACACATGGCTCCCAAAAAGGAGGGCGCATGGAGACCGTGCGGGAATTACAGAAGACTGAATGCACGTACAGTACCTGACCGATATCCCATTCCGCACATCGAAGATTTCGCACACTCACTCTGCGGGAAGAAGATTTTCTCAACACTGGATTTGGTCAGAGCATATAACCAAATTCCGGTACATCCAGACGACGTTCCGAAAACAGCTATCACCACGCCATTCGGCTTATTCGAGTATCTCTACATGCCATTCGGACTACGAAATGCGCAAACCTTCCAGAGATTCATCAACGAAGTTATCCATGGACTGGACTTTTGTTACGCCTACATAGATGACTTGCTGATAGCCTCTAGCTCAGAGGAGGAACACACGGAACACCTCCACGAATTGTTCAAGCGCCTGACGAAGTACGGAATTCGACTCAACCCCGCAAAGTGCGTCTTGGGGGCAACCCAAGTAAAATTCCTCGGTTTCCAGCTTTCAGCCGAAGGCACACGACCTCTCTCAGAAAAAGTCCAAGGCATACAGGACTTTCCAAAGCCAACAACGGTCAAGCACCTCCGACAGTTCCTCGGTATGATTAACTATTACAGACGTTTTATACCGGGAGCAGCAAAAGACCAGGCTATCCTCAACGACGTGTTACGAGGACCCAAGACGAAAGGAAAAACGCCTCTTACGTGGAACGACCAATTGGAGCACGCCTTTCAAGCATGTAAACAGAGCCTGACGGAAGCTGCACTACTAGCTCATCCAAAACCAGATGCAAAGCTCACCTTGACTACAGACGCATCTGACACAGCCATAGGTGCGGTCATCCAGCAACAAGCGGACGCGGAATGGCAACCACTAGCATTCTTAAGCAAAAAGCTTAACAGGGCACAAACCAAGTACAGCCCTTACGATAGAGAACTACTAGCTATCTACTCAGCGGTGAAGCATTTCCGGCACCTATTGGAAGGACGGGAATTCACCATCTACACGGACCACAAGTCTCTGATTTACGCCTTCAGCCAGGATTTGTTACGCAGCGCCCCTCGACAAGCTAGGCAGCTGGACTTCATCGGGCAATTCTCAACGGACACTTAAGCGGAAAAGACAACGTGGTCGCAGACGCACTCTCAAGAGTAGAATCGATTGCAAAAGCCCCGGACTTCGAGGAACTAGCGAAGTCACAACAGCAAGACCAAGAACTCACTGAACTGGTCAAAAACAGTGCGGACACAGCACTCAAGCTCACCGAGATCCAGATTCCCGGATCAAACACAAAACTAATCTGTGATGTTTCCTTGCAGATAGCACGTCCCTTCGTAACCAGTCCCTTCGGACGACAAGTCTTCCAGGCGTTACACGGGATTGCTCACCCCGGCATCAGAGCCACAACTAGGTTGGTGACAAAGAGTTACGTATGGCCAGGGATACAAAGAGATTGCCGCGTCTGGGCTCAGGCATGTGTACCCTGTCAGAAGGCCAAGATTTTCAGACACACTGTCACGACGTCAGGGAACTTCACAAATCCTACCAGAAGGTTTCAACATATTCACACGGACATCGTAGGACCATTACCATCCTCGCTAGGTTTCAGATACTGCCTGACAATTATCGATCGATTCACAAGATGGCCGGAGGCAATACCGATTCCGGACATCACCGCAGAGACAGTAGGAAGAAGCCTATTCACAAATTGGATCGCAAGATTTGGGACTCCAGCACGAATCACGACGGACCAAGGACGCCAATTCGAATCAGACCTCTTCAAGAAGTTAGCAGAACTAACGGGATCAACACATCTGCGCACCACAGCGTACCACCCGGCAGCTAACGGAATGGTCGAGAGGTTCCATAGACAATTGAAGACCGCGATCAAATGCCATGAGACAGAGGAATGGGTAGAAATCCTCCCAGTAATCCTCATGGGCATCAGAGCGGCATATAAGGAAGACTTACAAGCCTCACCATCAGAACTCGTCTACGGGGAATCATTGCGATTACCTGGACAATTCTTCTCGGAGGCAGAATTAAAAAAAGATTCCACGGACAACTTTACAGGCAGACTCAAGAAATACATGAGGAATCTGACACCAAAAATCAAAAGACATGGAGAGAAGCACACCTTCATATACAAGGATCTGGCAGTGTCACCACAAGTATTCATCAGGCATGACATACCCAGTGGCACCCTGCAGCCTCCATACGACGGACCGTACCCTGTCCTCAGCAGAGGAGACAAAACGTTCAAAGTCCGCATCAACGGACGTACAACAAACGTCTCGATTGATAGACTAAAGCTAGCATACACACTGGAAGAGGAACAATCCGAGACCAAACAATCACAGCCGGAGCCTACCGGAGAATCAACCACACGGACAAGAAGTGGCCGCATATCACGCCCACCAGTGCGGTTTACATAACTCTATATCAACCAAGGGGGTTATGTGGCGGACAGTTTACACAGCCGCACATGCGCCGCTGCTCGGCGCAGCAAGCCGCCGAACGGTAGTTCGGGCGCCTCCGCCAGGCTACGGACGGCGACTTTCTCGTGTCGAAGATTTAATACCGCCAGTTATAGCATTACCTTATATGGTAATGAAAGCGTGAAACATTACCATATATGGACTCGTAGCGATCTTCCACAAAGGATGATGTAATTAAGATTATGAGTCACCGATGACTCATCCGATGAATCATACGATGAAGTCTCGAAGATGCGGCATCTCTTCGCAAATCGTAGTCATAACAATCTTCGATGCGGCAAATCCTTTGTAATATGATTCTCTCGCCGCGGCATCTCTTTGTGAGTCACGTTAAGATAGAATTTCGCTACTTCTTCCCACACACCGCAAGTACCCCTCTGTCTAGAAACTTTAGTATATAAGGCGTTCAGTTTCAGGGCGCAAGCCTTCTTCTTGCCCTTCTTTCTGCCAGTCTTTTAAGTGTTAACGTCGTGTGTAAAAGGAAGAGACTCCCGTGGAACATTAGTTCTCGAGTTGTCTCGACCTTAGAAGTGATTCCAATAAACCCCTCTGCGGTCGTAATAAGACTTTATTTTACCTGTCATATACGAACAAACCCACAATACGCAATAGGTAACTTCCAAGGCGCATTAATGCACACGATACAAAATACCAATGCTTCTTTGGCAAGTTTTGTTTTATCACATTCGATATTGTCATAATCTATGTAACCGATAAATTTACCTTGACAATAATCAAAATGTTGGCATATAGCCATTTCATCGAATATTAATGTACCTACTAATTTATAAGGAACGGAATTAGCAAATTTACGTATAGCATCTAAAGCTTCTGAATTAATCCCCGGCTCTCCACTAAACAAACGGTACCATTTTGATATAGTCTTTGAATGTAGTAAATAATTAAAAAATTTAGAATGAACATAGTTATACGCTCTTGGCGAATAATAATGTAAAGTTAAAGCAAATTGTCGTATACTAGGTTTATAACTTTTTGATACAGGTAATTGTTTCCGCTTTCTTATTTCTCGCTTAATAAGTTCTTTTGTACCTGAATTAAAATCTTGCAGTATATTGACTTCTTCTGCCGTTATAAGATTCTTCTTTGATAGTTCTTTCAATATCTTCTGTAATGAACAAATTTTTTTTTTAGCTTTTTTTTGTTTATAAGTTGTGACAGCTAGATTTCTTTTTAAAGTTGCTATTTCACGTTTGTGTATTTCTCGTAATCGACTCTTTGTTGGAGAATTTAATATTCTCTCAGGAGAAATACTTGTAGAGCGATGCGTTTTTCCAGAATTAATATTGCTTGTTTTTGATGGAGGAACCTCTGCTATTTTCATTTGCTCATTATCTACAAGTACATCTACTAGTAACATACAACCCATACAGCAAGGAATATGCTAAAAATGTGTTATAAGCATTCTATGAATATTCTAATATTCCACGTCATTCGGAATATTCTATAGAAGTTTTATGAATACTTCATGGAATTTTGTTTATTCGGAATATACATAGAATATTTTATAATTATTATAATAAATGTAGTATATTTAGAAAATGCATGGGATATTCCATAAATATTTTGATAAGTATAGAAGATTTAGAATATTTATAAAATATTCTACAAATATTCTTAAAATATCTATGAAAATGTTCTATGAACATTCTAAGGAACTTTTATAGAAATTACTATAAATATTTTGAAAATATTTTTTAACCCTATTCGGTCACACTGGGTGAATTTCACCCAGCGTCGAAAAAGTAATATAATAAATAATACAATATAATATAATATAATATATAATATAATATAATATTGTTAAAAATAAGAAATGAGAATTGTGGGGTGTACCAGTTGATTATCTAGTGCAGGGTATAGTGCTTTATTTTATTTGTCACTAGAGTCAAGTCGATTCAGGTCGATACTATCGATTCAGAGAAATGGCGCGCCCTCTGCAGGATGCTTGTCTGTCGTCTGTAGTGTTAGGCGTTGCTGTTGCAACGGTTGTTGTAAAAACATTATCAAATAAATCTTATACAGCACCAGTATCAGTGTATTCCTTTTAAGTACTATCTGCATGAGATGTACGGTGTTGTGTGATGTGCAATACAGAGAGCAAGTGATCTAACCAACCACGCTCTGCTACCAATAAAAGAAAACAGGTTATGGGCCCAGCACGCTTCCACTGCGCCAACAGGAAGTAACATATAGAGAGAAACTGTGTGGTATAAGTATAAGGGAAATGGCGGATCAAGTAAAGATCGAGAAATTGGTTAACGCCGATAATTTTCCAGTGTGGAAGAAGACGTTGTCGGTACTCTTGAGGTCGAAGGAGCTTATGGACATTGTAGAAGGTGGAGAGCGGAAGCCAGACGAGGTTAACGAGAGAAGGAAGTGGATAAAACACGACAGTCAGGCCACCTTCGAAATAGTAAACTCGATTGATTCGTCATTATTGAAGAGACTACTCAATTGTAAGACAGCAGCAGAACACTGGTCCGAAATTCTGGGTATGTTTGAAAAGAAATCAAATACGCGCAAGGTACAGTTACAGCATGATCTGTTGAATTGTAAGCTCGAAAGTGGTCAGAACGTACTTGACTACATTAGTAATGTTTCGAACATAAGGGCCTCACTCGAAGCAGTGGGAGTGAAGTTCGAGGATGACTTCATCGTGGCGAAGATCGTGAATGGACTACCAGCAAGAAAGTTCAGCAATTTCATTGCAGTATGGAATAGCAAGGAGCCTACGAAGCAGACGATCGAGAATCTGGTAAATGAATTAGCCGGCCACGAAGAAGTTTTGAACAAGGCCGATGACGAGCTTGAGGCACTGGTCGCCAAATCGCGAAAGGATAAAAGCGATGACAGGAAAAAGTTCAACAAAAAAGGCAAAGGAGAACGGAAAGAGTCCTCACGCAAATGTTATAACTGTGGCGAGGAAGGACACATGATGCGTGACTGCCCAGAATCAAAGAAGAATAAAAAAGGTCAGAACACAAAAGATACGAAGAATGTAAAGGATTCAAAGCCAAAACGAAGTGAGTCGGATTATGGTTTCATTGCCGAGGCATTAATGACTCAATCGGTCGAAAATTCGTGGCTTGGAGATAGTGGAGCCAACAGTCACATGACGCACGAAAGGAACTGTTTTGAGACATTCGAGGAAGTTTTCAATCATCCAGGAATCGGTACTGCAAATCAAGTTGCTGTTCCAGTAAAAGGACAAGGAACGATTCGTGTGAAGTCCTTTGCAAACGGAAAATGGTGGAGTGGTTATCTGTACAATGTACTTTACGTACCTGATCTGCGCAAGAACCTGTTCTCATTGACGAAGTGTGCTGAGGCTGGATACAAAGTCGTGATTGAAAAGAACGAGGTTCTAATCAAGAAATCGGATGGGCAAACAATCATAACTGGTGTAGTCAACAATGGATTACCGCGAATGTTAATCAAGGTGGTAAGAAATGATGAGGCATATGTCACAGAGGAATCATCGCTTCGTGATATTCACGAGAAGCTTGGTCATGTAAGTATCAATACAATCAAGAAGATGGTCAAAGAAAACAGTGAGCTTGGCCTGAAGATCAACGATGACGTGGATTTTACATGTGAAGCATGCAATTATGGTAAGCAGAAGAGGTCGACGCACAGAACGCAGCCACCGAGGGATGTCCAACCAGGCGAGTTTATCCATTCAGACGTGTGTGGACCGTTCGAGGAACTAGGCTTGAATGGTGAGAAGTATTTCGTAATATTCAAAGATGAAGCAAGTGGTTACCGAATGGTATACTGTCTCCGGCAGAAGAACGAAGTGGTCGAAATGTTTGCAAAGTTTGCGAATGCAATTAAGAATAAATTCGGCCGAGACATTAAATGGTTTCGAAGTGACTGCGGAACAGAATACACGTGTGAAGATTTTCGAAAGCTGATAACAAGTCGTGGCATTGAGCATCAATTTTCATCTCCCTATACGCCACAGCAGAATGGGGCTGCTGAGCGAGATGTGAGAAGTCTCATGGAATCTGCTCGGTCAATGCTGTATGGCCGAAAGAATGTGCCAAAGAATTTATGGCCTGAAGCTGTAAAAACAGCGGCTGAAGTTCTGAATCGGGTAATCTCAAAGAAGAGTGGCAACAAGACGCCACATGAAATCTGGACAGGGAAGAAGGCTGATGTTACGAAGCTTCACGTATTCGGCAGTGTTGCATATGCTCATATACCCGATAGCCAACGAAGAAAGCTGGACAAGAAAAGCAGGAAGGCACTGTTTGTCGGCTATGAAAAGTTGAGTGACAACTATCGGTTATACGATTTGCAGAAGAAGAAAGTATTTATATCGGCACACGTCAACTTCACAAAAGAAGGTGAAGAAGAGGACAAATATGTATTCACTATCGTTCGAGTGGGAAATGAACACATTGATGAAGATGACGATAAAAATACGGAGGAACAAGAAACTTCAAGTGAGTCTGCTAGTAGTCAAAATGACACTGAGAGTGATGAGACTGCATCTGTCAAAGAGTTAACGTCTATTGAATACCGGAAGAAATTAAGATCACCAAGCAGGATCAAGAAGCCGAACCGTTTTGAAGCAAATTTAGCTGTGGACAGTGAACCACAAACATACATGGAAGCAATTACAAGTGTCGAGAGTAAGCAATGGATAGCTGCAATTGATGAAGAGATCAAAGCACACACCAAGAATGAAACATGGTGCGAGGCTGAGCCACCCAAAAATCGACAAGCAATTGACAGCAAATGGATCTTCAAACTGAAGAAGACACCAGGTGAACCAGATCGTTTCAAAGCGCGGTTAGTAGCACGCGGGTTCAGACAAATAGAAGGAGTTGATTATGAAGAAATATACTCTCCTGTTGTGCGGTATGAATCAGTTCGGGTGTTACTTGCATTTGCAGCAAGTGAAGATCTCCATATCCGGCAGTTTGATGTGAAGACTGCGTTTCTCCATGGTAATTTAAAAGAGGAAATATATCTACAGCTGCCGGAAGGACCATGGTTGCAGACGAAGCGTGTGGTGCGATTACTCAAAGCCTTGTATGGTTTAAAACAAGCACCAAACTGTTGGAATCGTCGCTTTAAACAATTTTTAAAGAAGTTCAATTTCGTACAGTCAAAAGCCGATGATGGTGTATACACAGGCAAGATAGATGGTTTCAAGATTGTTCTAGCTCTATATGTGGATGATGGTCTGTTGATGAGCAAGTCGGAGGAAGTGCTTGAGAAGGTGATCACTGAGATGACAAAGGAGTTTGAAATCAGAATCTGCGAACCCAAGTATTTTGTTGGACTGGAAATTGAACGCAATAGGAAGAAACGGTCACTGAAGATACATCAGACAGCCTACATTGAGAAGATATTGGAAAAATACGGAATGGTAGATGCAAACCCAAGTGCCACACCGTTTACGCCAGGACTCAAGCTGAGCAAAGAAATGTGTCCACAGACCGAAGAGGATAAAGAAAAAATGAAGAATGTACCTTATCGTGAAGTGGTGGGATCTCTTCAGTTTGCAGTAAACGTCACGCGACCAGACATTGCATTTATCGTGAATGTATTAAGCCGATATTTAAATAACCCAGGAGAAGAACACTGGAAGGCAGTGAAGCGAGTACTAAGATATCTTCGAGGAACCACAAGTAAGGGTATCGTGTTTGACGGCTTGAAAAGTTCTTCAATATGCGGCTACAGCGATAGTGATTATGCTGGATGTGAGGATAAGCGACATTCTACAACAGGATATGTATTCACAATGTGTGGCGGACCTGTGTCATGGGCCAGTCGTAGACAAGGAGTTGTTGCATTGTCTACAGTTGAAGCTGAGTATATTGCAGCAAGCTCAGCAGCTCAAGAAGCAAGCTGGTTAAAGATACTCACAGAAGATATCTATGGAAATATAACCAGCGCATGTGAACTTAACGTAGATAATCAAGGAGCAATAAGCCTTTGTGAAAATCCAAGTTTTCACAAACGAACAAAACACATCCAGGTGCGATTCCACTACATTCGAGAGAAGGTCAACAGGAATGAGCTCACTGTGAAATACATTTCAACAAAACGACAGTTGGCAGACATACTGACGAAAGGATTGCCAAAGGAACGCTTTAAGGAGCTAACATACAGACTTTCTATGGAGGAAAAGCCAGTGGAAACTAAGAGAGACTAAATTTTTTTTTTCTCTTTCTTGTTCTTTTTGTTGTCTTAGTAATGTTTTGTTTCTGCTTATGCTCTACATAATTGTCATTTAGTGGGAGTGTTAAAAAATAAGAAATGAGAATTGTGGGGTGTACCAGTTGATTATCTAGTGCAGGGTATAGTGCTTTATTTTATTTGTCACTAGAGTCAAGTCGATTCAGGTCGATACTATCGATTCAGAGAAATGGCGCGCCCTCTGCAGGATGCTTGTCTGTCGTCTGTAGTGTTAGGCGTTGCTGTTGCAACGGTTGTTGTAAAAACATTATCAAATAAATCTTATACAGCACCAGTATCAGTGTATTCCTTTTAAGTACTATCTGCATGAGATGTACGGTGTTGTGTGATGTGCAATACAGAGAGCAAGTGATCTAACCAACCACGCTCTGCTACCAATAAAAGAAAACAAATATAATAAGTAATATAATATTTTCATAAAAAAAAGAATATAATATTGCTCGTCACAAAAAGTATATTTATTTTAATGTTTGAATGCGCGAAAAATGTCGAATTTTAAAGAGTGTTTATTTTACTTGAACAATGAAAATAAATAAGTAAAAATTATTATAACACAAAAATATTGTAAAAAAAAAAAAAAAATTTCTCTTGGGTGAATTTCACCCAGTGTGACCGAATAGGGTTAATATTCTATAAGATTAGAATATTTAGAATATTTATTATTTTTATTTTATTTTTTATTTATTCCAATTACTCTTCAGCAAACATTCTTGCCAAGAAGAGGGACTTGGTTACAATAGGTCTACTCACTCATTCCACTCATTCCCTTCATTCACCTCTATCTATCTAACCTTATCTTATCTTATCTATCTTTCTTCTATCTTCTTAACTCCTAATATCACATCTCCTCCACCCTTCTCTTTAAAACCTTTATCTCCTCTTTCTTTTCTCCTTCTCTTTCTCCCTCCATAGTCTTAACAGTACTTTTTCTTTTTCCCTACCAAATTTGTTGTTTCTCAATTCTTTCTCCCTTTCCTCTGCGTTTTCTCCCAGTCCTACAAACCATTCTTTCACTCTTTCGCATTCCCTTATATAATGCTTAAAGTCATCCTCCCCTCTCTCGCAAAAGGAACACCTTGTCTCTATTCTATCTAGCCAATATTTATTCCCCTCCTCCATACTACCGCACCTCACACTCAATAGCGCTCTTATCACCTCTCCCTTTACTCTGTTCTCCTCTTCATTCTTTTTATTTAAATAGTCCGGTACCGCCCCTTCTCCCTCCGTTTCCTTATACTCTTTACAATATCTAGCCTCCCTAATCCTCCTTTCCTCCTCCTGTTTCTGTATGTCTCTATCCCTCCCCCTTAGTTCCTTGATCATATTTCTTTCTACTCTACTCATTTGGTCTACCGCTGTCGTTCCCCACCCATTCCTATTGTAATATCTTTCCCTTTCTCTACCATATAAGTCTTTCCATCCTTCCTCCCTCTTTTCCTCCCAGCATTTTCTAACCCACCTCTCCTTATCCATTTCCTTGATTTTTTCTTCAAATTTCCTTGCCCTTATTCCCCATCTAATTCTCAACTTATCCAATCCTAATTCCCTCCTTATTAAGTATCTAGGGGTACAAAACTCTAATCTAAAGACCCACCTCGTATAATCCATCATCACTTTCTCCAGATTTTTTCTTTCCTCCCATCCCCATAACTCCACCCCAAATTCCATTACACTTCTTACCAGATAATTGAACAATATTTCTCTCCTTTTAAAGTCATTTCTACATATTCTTTCTCCTAGTCCCCAGACCTTATTCGCCGCTAATTTGCCTTTGATTCCTAATTCCCTTATCTGATCTTTATAATTACCTTTCTTGTTAAAATTGAATCCTAAATATTTGAAGTTCTGTGCCTCCTCTATCTCCTTACCTTTCCATTCCCATTTCTCTTTTTTTGCATTTCCTGCCCTATTGAATATCATAACCTTTGTCTTCTCTGTATTTAGCTCCAATCCTCTCTCCCTTAAAAACTGTTTCAACGTTCCCATCATGTCTGTCAGTGCCGTTCTGTTTTTTGCCACTAAAACCATATCGTCCGCATACCCTAACGACCATATCCTATCCTTCCCTAGCTTGATTCCTCCTATTCCTCTCTTATCTAACGCCCTATCTAGATCCGCTATATATATATTAAATAACGCAGGACTCAGCACACATCCCTGCCTCAATCCCTTCCTCGTTGTAAATCTTCCTGTTAATCCATCCTTTGTTCTTATCGCCGTCTCCGTCTTCTCATATATCCCTTGAATTTTCCCTATTATTCTTTCGCTGATACCTTTTCGTTCCATTACTTCCCATAGGATCTCTCTTCTTACATTATCAAATGCCGCTTTCAAATCTACAAATAATGCAAACACTCTTCTATCCTCTGTTTTCTCTTTCCTTCCTTCTCTTTGCACAATATGGTTCAGGATAAATATATTATCTATCGTTCCTCTACCTTTTCTGAATCCCGCCTGACTCTCTGGCAGTATTTCCATCCTTTCCATTTCCTTTTCCAGCCTATCCTTTATAATTTCTGTGTATATTTTATATGCAGTGCACAGGAGTGATATCCCTCTATAATTCTCCGCTTTTTCCCTATCTCCTTTCTTGTAAATCGGCACTATCACACTTGTTCTCCAGTCTTCCGGTATTATTCCTTCCTTCCAAATTTGTCTTATAATGTCCACTAATCCTTTTTTTATCATCGTGCCTCCCGTCATCCAAGCCTCCATCGGTATCCCATCTATTCCTGCCGCTTTCTTTCTTTTTGCCTTTCCTACTATTTTTCCGATCTCTTCCGCTTCCACCTCTTCCTCTCCATCCTGTTCTTCTTCTGTCCTATTCGCACCTCCTCCTACTGCTTTACTTTTCCTTTCTTCCTTTTCTTCCCTCTCCATTACTTCTCTTCTTTCCTCTATCTGTCCTTTTTGTCTCCCTTCCTCTTCTCCCTCCAGTGCTTTCCTAAAATATTCTTCCCACTCTCTTTTCTCTATACCATTTTCTGTACCTCTCCTTCTTCCTCTTTTCCTATTTATAAACTCCCATATCTCCGCACTATTCCTCAGCTTTCTCAGCTCTTCCTCTTCCTCCTTCCTTTTACTCCTTTTCCTTTCTTCTAGTGTTTTCTTCATTACTTTCCTTTCTTCTTCATACCTTTCTCTTCCTATTCTTCCTTTTTTCCAGCATCCCAGCCATTTATGCGCCCTTCTTTTTGCTCTTGTGCACGTCCTGTCCCACCAGTCTTTATGCCCCATCTTTCTCCTTCTTCTATTCACCTCCTTTCTCACCAAGGCTCCTTCTACTATCCCTTTTAATTTTTTCCATCCTGCTTCGATCTCCTCTTCCTCCATTTCCCTTTCCCATCTTCTTTCCTCCGTTTCCTCCGTCCTTTCCCTGAAGATCTCCTTCGCTGTCTTGTCCCAACTTAATATCCACCGCTTGTCGTTTCTCTCTTTCCTTTCTTCCTCTTCTGTCTCCTCTTCCTTCTTGTCTTCTCCTTTCTTTCCCTTCCTCTTCTTTCTTGTTCGTATTTCCACGCCTATGGGCATGTGGTCTGAGTCCACCCTATCCTCTACCTTAAAACTAATTACATAATTAATATCCTGTTCCATCACAATCCCGTAATCTATAACTGAGCATCCTTTATTACCTACATATGTATATTCTCCTACCTTGTCCCCATTTGTCGTTCCATTTAAAAATACTCCCCCCATCTCTCCTACCATCCTAATCAGACTTTTCCCTCTACTGTTTACCTTTTTATCCTTACTGTTTCTACTTATATCCCATCCTTCTTCTTCATTACCACCTTCTTCCCCTATCCTTGCATTAAAATCCCCCCCAATTATTATTCGTTCATTTCTATACTCTTCCCTTACTTTACCTAAAATTTCCTCTAGCTTTTCCCACTCTTCTGTATTATACACCGATATAATTATTATATCTTTCCCTTCTTCCATTCCTTCTTCCCTTATTCTATATATAACCACCCCCTTATCCATTTCCTTATACCAACACCCTTTCTCATTTCCCCAATCCTTTCTTTTTCCTATAATTATTCCTCCCTTTGCTCTACCTCTTTTCTTTACTCTTCTCGCATAACAGCAGTGCCACTCAAAGTTATTCGGCAATCTATCCCTTACCCTTTCCCATCCCTTTTCTTCCACCCACGTCTCGCTTAAACTAACGAAATCCCATTCTTCTATATATTCCCAGAATTCCCTATCATGCCTACCTAGACCCTCCACATTCCAAAATAATATTTTTCTACTTTCTCCCTTTTCTTTGCTTCCCTTTCTCTTTTCTTCCTCTTCACCATTTTCTCTCCCTCTCCCCTCTTCATCCTCCTCCCTCTCTCCCCCTTCTTGGCTTACCCAAAATACCCTTCCTCCCTTCCTCCCTCTTGTCTCCCCACTCCTCTCTCTTCTATTCCTTTTCCTTCTGTGTCATCCTTTCCCCGTCCCTCGTCGTCCTTCTTTGTTTCCCCCCTTTCTATATCCTTCCACCTAAACCATCTATCCTCTATCATTACCTTTCCGAGACCTATCTTTATTTTCTTACCCTTCTCTCTCTCCTTTCTCGCCCATCGTCCTATTCTTTCCTGTACCTTCCTTTCCTCAAACGACAAGTCGTTCTCTATAAACCATTTTTCTCCCTTTAGCCTATTCTTTTTCTTCATCACCTCCTCTTTCATACTCTCATTCTCTACCCTTACCACTATAATCCCTCCACTTTTCCAACTCTTCCTAACCCTTATTTCTACACCTATTTTTTCCCATATCATTCTCTCCACCCCCCCTCTTTCATCTACCTCTTCCCAATCAATTCCTCTCAAAATAAAATTTTGCTTTCTTTCTTCCCTATCTTTGTCCCTTACCAATCTCCTTATTGACTTCATCTCCTTTTCGCTTAAACTTTCACTAATCCCTTCAATACTATCTATGCTTCTTAATGTGCTTCCCCTACTACTTATTCTCGATTCCCTTCCTCCCTCACTCTCCGAATCCTTTCTACTATTTTCCCACTCCTCCTTCCATCATTCCTCTTCCTTCTTCCTGTTTTCCTCTCTTTGTTCAACTATAAATCTTTCCATTTGCATTACCCTTCCTTCAATATCTTTCCATCTTTTATCCCATTCTTCCCTTACTTTCTCTATCTCCTTTCTACAGATATCCCTAATCCTTTCTTCCTCCCTATCCATTTGGAAACTAACCTTCTTTCCTGTTTTTCTATCCTCCTCTCTCTCCTTCTCCTGTTCCCTGACCTTACCTTCCCTGCTCCCTTTCATCCCTCTCTCCTCCTTCACTCTCTTCATACCTAACCTCTACGCCTCTTGTCTCTATCCTAACCTCTCAAATCTCACCACGCCCTTACCTGCTACCTTACTCCTCACTCACCTTCTCTACAGCCTTCCCTCCAATATATCTTAACCTTCCTTCTATTCTCTTTCTTACCAACCTATACTTTTCGTCCTCTCTATCTTAATTCGCCGCTTCTCACTTATAATTCTTTCTTCGCACCGCACACACCGCTCTCGCATTCACTCCGCCTAACCAAGTCCATTTAGAATATTTATAAAATATTCTACAAATATTCTAAGGAACTTTTATAGAACTGTCTATAAATATTTTGAAAGTATCTTTTAAATATTCTAATGTACACAATTGAGAATAGAGTGTAGATGGCTGCAGCGCAGAGCGCTTTGTGCATCACGCGATTTTCGCCTGTGTGCATTCGATTGTTTATTGCTCGTGCTTTCTGGCAGCTTTAGTTCTTCTTGCGTTCCGACCGTTCTCTCTGTATTGAACAAATACATTTCTTGTATTGGTTACCATTGTTCCGGTCTTGAGTTCCGGCGACCGATGCTCGATTACTTCCTGGTGTACAGAAAAACGAGGAAAGGCGAATAGAAGGTTACGTTAACGGTAAGGTTATCTTTTCATTAATTGTGTAAATAAAAATTTAGCGAAAGCTGCATGCCATCACAAAATTGTTTGATTCGGCATTTTTAATTAGATGTAGTCCCCTTCTAGATAGTGCTATTAAATTGAAGACCGAGTAACGAGCAATCAACGCACACACAAGTGCGAATTGCATATGTGTGTTGTGCAGAGTGCTTTATGCAACACATGCACGCAATTTTTGCTTGTGTATGCGTTGGTTGCCTGTTGCTTAAGTTTTCAATCTGGAAACTCTGCTTCTGGATTAATAGTCGTTATCCTTATCGCGTAACAGCTTTTTGCTAAATCCAAATATTTTATGAATTTACATATGTGTTTATTTCTAATTTTCGTTTCAGATATTTTATAACGGAGGATTAATACACATTAATAATTTGGTAATGTACAATATGATATCTATAAAATAATATTATTTCAACTCTTTTTGAGAATTTTCAATTAATTTCTAATTAATAGTTATAAGTTTATATAAATCTTTACTTAATTTAGTGAATAGTCACTTACAAATATGCCTAAAATAAAAACTATATCTAAGAGACATTTCAATCAAAAAATAGACGACAATGTGAAAGCATCGTTGGCTTTAATTGAGTTACAAGGCCATATCAATCCAATTGAATTGAGCAAAATTACTTGTTCGAGCAATAAAGTGATAAGTATCAAAGATATAAATAATAAGAATATTGATGCACAAAGTTCTGACTTTCAGCCAATTAACGCATCATTAAGTAAAAAGGTTATTGAATTAAGTTGTCATGTTAATAATATCGAAGAAAATTTTTCAAATGATATATTAAATAATTCTATATCTTTAAATAGCGTTGATAATAATAAAGACATAATAAATAGTAATAATGATTTATCTACTTGCACCAAAAATCAAAAAACATCATTGCGGAAAAAATTAGCATCATGGGCCATAGAGGAAAATATTACTCAAAATAGTTTTAGAAAGCTTTCAGAAATTCTCCGAAATGAAAATGATTTAACCGCGTTTCATAATTTACCAAAAGATCGGAGAACAGTGTTATTTACTCCAAGCGATCTCACTTCTGTAAAAATGGGCACCGGTTCTTTTTATTACTTTGGGATTGCACAATCAATTAATATATTAATTAATCAATGTGATTTATTTCTTCCTAATTGTACATCTTTTGAATTAGCCGTAAATATAGATGGTTTGCCTATTAGTAAAAGCAGTTCAAATTGTTTGTGGCCAATATTAGTTCAAATAAAGTCTATTGAAGTTTTGAAAAAATATGTTTTAATGGTGGCCTTGTATCATGGTTATGGTAAACCGAAAAACTCAAATGAATATTTAAAAGAATTTGTAAATGAAGCAATTTACTTAACTACTAATGGAATTTTTATCAATAATCAAAAATATGATTTTAAAATTGTTCGCGAGCGAACAAAGGGCTCCGCCAAGCCCTTATCACGCTGCATTGCATCGCCTGTGTTGCATGGCCTGTGCAACATAGGTGGTGCAATACAGCACTAACATAGGTGGAGAGTAGCGGCAGTCATGTGTGTTACATCGCACACATTACTGTCGCTGCTCCCCATTCACGCAGCACGCAGGACTTATGTCCCGATCGGCGATACAACTCGAACTTAGCCGCGCTCACGCGGAGCGCGCAAGCAGCGAAACAGCGGCGCTGCCGCTGCCGTAAATTCAAAAGACCTGAGTCATCGTCCCCAATGTTTTATGTCGAATTATATTTATGCCAATGTATTTTTATAGCATCTTCCGGGCTTTTCTGGAGTGTTCCTTTTATGTCGTCATTTCCTTCAAGAGGAAGTGACGACAGGAAGGAACATTCCAGAAAAGCTCAGTATAAAAACGGATGCAAGGTGGGGACGATTGCCAGTCTACGGAGAGCAATCGATGTACGACCCGCATTTCGTTGAGTTTGAAAATCGCACGCAATTAGAAGAGCAGTCAGCTATTCTAACGCGAATCGTATTCGTAATAGCAGAGTCGCCTGCTTTGCCAATAAATTCACGCGAGCTTTATTGGAGTCGCCTGCTCCACGCGCCCGCGAATTGTGTTCGCACGCATTCCGACACTTTCGGTGTGTCTCGCGCCGCTCGTCGCGGATTCTCGCTGACCGTGCAGTGTCCAGTGCCGTGCACTGAACCGCGGTCGCCCTGTAAATACATTAACACTGTAAATAATTGTAAATACTTTGACTTTATTGTTCTGTGCAAATATAAACCATTGTGTGTTACAAACTTGCGTGATTTATTGTGTGTGTGCGTGCTCGTCATCTCTCTCCTGACTGATCCGTTCAGTCTCGAACAAAAATAAAAGTTATAATATGTGATGCGCCTGCTAAATCTTACATTTTAAATATAAAAAACCATACTGGTTACTATAGTTGCACTAAACGCAGGGCAGAAGGTTGTTTGGTTAATAATATATTATGCTTTCCGGAGATAAATATTATAAAGAGAACAGATGTTGAATTTAGGCAACAACATGATAAAGATTATCACAAAGGGATAACTATCTTAATGAATTTGCCTCATTTTGATATGGTTAGAGATATTGCATTAGATTACATGCATCTTATTTGTTTAGGAGTGATGAAAAGATTGTTTACACATAAAAAATATAGTTGGGTTTTGGGTAAACAACCATATAAGCTTTTGTATAGACAAATAGAATCGATTTCAAATAAAATCAAAAATTTAAATAAATATATTCCTGTAGAATTTCCACGTAAAGGTAGATCGCTTGAAGAATGTCCTCGTTTTAAAGCAACAGAATTTAAACTTATTCTATTATATACAGGACCTATAATTTTCAAACAAATTCTTTCAAAAAATAATTATTATCATTTTTTGACATTACATGTTGCTACTTTAATAATGTGTAGTAACAAATTCTGCAAAAGAATAGATATGGTAAATTATGCAAAAAATCTAATTAAATGCTTTGTTGAAACAAGTATCGATATTTATGGCCCAGATTTTGTTTCTTATAACGTACATAATTTGTTACACATACATGAAGATGTCATACAATTTGGCAATTTAAATGAATTTTCAGCTTTTCCGTTCGAGAATTATATGATACAATTAAAGAAAATGATAAGAAAAAAAGAAAAACCACTTGAACAAATAATACGTCGTGTTTCTGAATATAATAATATTTCAAAATTAAACAATCATTCTGAAAATAATATTGTTGCCAAAGAACATTATAATGGACCCTTATTACCAAATTGTTTAATAAGTCAATATAAGGAATTAAAATTAAAATCCTGTACTTTTAAATTAATTACTGCTGATTGTTATGTACAAATGTTTAATAATGAAATTATTAAAATATGCAACATAACACATACTGTAATAATATTATTTGTATTATTGGACAAACGTTTCTTGACAAAAAATCATTTTTTATTAAACCTTGCGATTTTACGATTTTAGATATTTATACTGTAAACCTTGACAAACTTAGTTGTTTAAAAATATATTCATTGTTAAAAATTAAATGCAAATTAATTTTGTTGCCATATAAAGATAATAATGGAGTAATTTTCCTTTATTACACATGTAATTTTAATATTTTTTATTCTTTTTTGTAATAAATAATAAAGTTATTAAAATTTATCAATTATAAAAAAAAAATAAAAAAATAAATAAATTAGTCATTTTAATAAAAGTTTTTGTTTTTGAGTGTCTCGATTCTATTATATTATTGTACTTTAAATGTGTTTATCAGTCACAAATTAATTTTTATTCGTGCTTGTTTTTCTGTTGTCCATATTATCTCTTTAAGCAAAATATCGATATTGAGCTGATCAAGCTTGTGTATTATTGTGTTCAGTTTTTGAATATTAGTCCGATCTTAACTGTGATAATGTGAGCAATAAGTTCGTAATTGAACTTTATTCTGCCTGAACATGTTATTTGCACTTTCAGAAATATGACATGGTGCATTTGCCATTTTGAAATAGATGACTCCGTAGAAGTTGTTCCAAATAATTGGATAACTGGTGAAAATCAATGTGTATGGCCATTGACGAAAAAACCATCTAAATTATTTGAGTTTATTAAAAAAAAAGAAACTCCAAAAAATGATTGAAAAATGAGTATCAGAATTTTAGGACAATATGGTAAATATTATATTAAAATATTTTAATATATTTTAAATTGCAATTTCTTGTGCTTATATTTTTCAAAATTTATATATATATATATATATATATAGATATATAAATATTTTATAACATAAATTTTAAAACATAGAATAAATACATATAAAAAGTTGAAACAATTGCAACAGTTTAGATCTTGCACAATTAGTTATGGAAAAATATATTTTACAATATGTAATAAATTTAAAATTCTATTATATAATACCTATAAAAAATGTAGTCTTAATTTATGCATTTTTTCTACATAATTATAAGTACACTTAACATTTTAATAATAAATATGCACTTTATAAAGTTTGATGTATTTAATTAATAATGTCTATATTTTGTTTACATTTGTTTACTTAGTTTTTCAATCTATTTATTAAAATTTATTCAGTTAATTGAATAGAAAATATAACTTTACTATATGAATAAGATTTTTGAAAAAAAAATTGTGTTATCAAATAACTATAACTATATATTATGATATTTTTCCTATAGACGATTATAAAACAGCTCAAAGAAAATGCAAAACAGCATTGGATAGAGATAATCTCTCATCACTATTTGAAGCTGCTGAATATGGAAAAGGATTTCGTGCACCGAAATCTAAAAGAAAATATAGTGATATAAATAATATAGACACTGATATGGAAAACGAATGTAGCAAAGAGGAATTGTCCATTAATTTTCCGACATATAAAGCAAATGAAACTGTATTTTCATCAAATTCGGCACATAAAGGTACGATTAATTAAGTAATAAAATTATGAAGAATTTTGATGTTAGTTTTCTAAGAAATTTTTTTCACAGGTTCAGCTAAAACACATAGTAATATATCGAATAATAATGTTAACCAATTCGGTGAAAGCAAAAAACAACATTCTGATAATATTTTAGCTGAGATCCATACCAATTTTCAGAAATATGCAAATGAAATGAAAGGTACTATGTTATGGAGAAAATATGTTCTATATATACAGGGTGACCCATTTTAACTTCCCCACCGGATTATCTTGAAAGGAATGCACTTTCTGAAAAAAAGTTTCAGATATAAGTTTTAGTATTTTTCCCTGGCTATTGAATGGCGATATTGAATTTGACCTCGATTGTGAATGTGAAGGTCATTTAAAGGTCAAGTTAATTTTTTTAAATGGGAACCACTATTTTTTGTTAATTAGTTACAAATTGCATATTTTTTCTTAAAAACAACTATGTGTTTTCTTGACACCAATTGGTTCCTCTCATTATTCTGTGCATAAAAGTATTGAGGTAAGGTCATCGAAAAGTAAATATTTTACGAGATATTTTACAGTTTATGTAAAATTAAGAAATTATTTCAAGCTTTATAACTCGGAAAATACTTAATAAAAAAATACTTTATTATAGTGTTTTGGAAAGCTCTTGAAGTCAGCTACAAGAATATGTAATAAAAAATAGTGGTTCCCATTTAAAAAAATTAACTTGACCTTTAAATGACCTTCACATTCACAATCGAGGTCAAATTCAATATCGCCATTCAATAGCCAGGGAAAAATACTAAAACTTATATCTGAAACTTTTTTTCAGAAAGTGCATTCCTTTCAAGATAATCCGGTGGGGAAGTTAAAATGGGTCACCCTGTATATATATATATGTATAGAAAAAATATATTTCAGTGCATATTTTAATACATATATACTTGCCATATATACTTTCTAATTCATTTGCAACAGCAATTCGTAAAATGTGCTAAGATTATGTTTTGACTTTTTTAGAATTTCAACGCCAAGTTCTACGACATTTACATAGTATTAATGGTCGAATGGGGGAATTAAATGAGCACCTAGAATCATTAAAACAGCCTAATTTTCCCATCAAGGAAATGCTAATCAAAATATTACAAATGAACTCTCATTACAATGTATTGAAAATTTGCCAGTGAAATCAAACTGCGAACCTCAAGAAATTGAGAGAACTTTACAAGATAAACAAATATTTCATGACGTGGTATGATTATTATTATTATAATACTAAAAAATTACACTATAATTATATAAATATATATGGGGCGTTCTATGTCAAAAAGATACTCCACCTTGTCCACTTCAATTTTTGAAATAAATATGCTTTTTATATATATATATATATTTTTTTTTTAATATATATATATTTTTTGTAATGATAATTTTTTAGGCTAGAATTGTCAAAAATTGGTGGTAGTAATCTACGAATTATTGTCAAGAAAGTAATGTGTCGAATTTTAACACCCGAAATTGGACGAAAATACAGCTGGGAAGGGCACAAGGGAAACCTGATTTTTAAGGATTTAATCCTGGCGAAATTAGTTCTTAGTAAGTATAGCAAATTTTATCTTAATTTCTATATTATGCTTAGAAAGATTATATCTTATTTTTGTGTTAAACTGATTAATATATTTATAAATAAATTTAAAATATTTAAACCACTCTGTGTGGTGTAAAGTTATAGTGAAATTTTGTTTAGAAATGTTTAAATTACGATGGAAAATAAGAAATCAAAATAAATTTCAAAGAAATTTGCTGGGCTATTTATTTAAAAAAAAAAAGAATTAAAATAATGTTTTTTATCATTTCAGAATCCATAAGACTCACCACAATAAAAAGTCATGTTAATATAACAGATAATGAAATTATCGACATCATTAAAACTTGGTTGGTAAAAACCAAATTAAAAACAAAACAATTAGTACAGCAAAATGAAACCAATCGTGATAGCGAACATTAAAAACGTTTCCTTCAAGTATGCCTTAAACCTTAAAGGATAAATTTTATAACTATGATAGTTATTGTAAAGCCCTGGATAAAATTAGATATACTAGTTTGAGTTAAGTTTTTAAAAATACTGAATTTAAGTACAATACCAAAAATGTAAAATCAAAGCAAATATAATTTATTTTATGTTATATTTTAAATAGAATGTTCTTCGAGAAGATTTTATCAATAATTATTATGATTTATTTTATAGTGCGTTAAAAATAATACAGTTTTAAGTTTTATTCATAAAAAATACCTATATTAAAACAGAGCAACACTGATATGGAATTATGTGGATATATTAATTTTATTTTCTTTTAGTTTTATAGAGGGGAACAACACAATTTATGTTTTTTATAATATTAATAATAGTTTTTATTTATGATAAAAATTGAAAAAATATTTTCTATGTATAAAATTAATTCAAGATTGCGATTACATATAACTTTTCCTAGAGTAGGGAGAAAATTAAAAATTTTTACCACATTATAGAATTAATGGAAAAATTTTTCACTATTTATATTTTTCGCTCTAGGGAAAGTTATATAAGCGCTACCATGTCTTGTTTGAGAGAAATATTACTGAAAAATTGTTAAAATATATGAGTGTTTCCTATATATTAATATTAACGTTTATTGAGACATAACATCTTTATATTGTCGAACATCTCAACATTTATCAAAACAAATATGATTTAATATATTTTGCATGTAATAATAAAAATATGTAAGTAAAGATATGTAAGTTTTATTTAAAAAAATACTAATATAAAATAAGGGAATAATAGTTTATAAATAAATAAATATATATATGAGCAATATTTTTACTTTTCGTAAAGTTTTGTGGGGATGGGTCACGGATTTTCTCCAAATTTTAGTATGTTGTTGTCCAAGATGAAATATGGTCTCAGTGAAAATTTCAGCATTCTAGGTACCTCTAGACCAAAGAAATGACCCTTTAAAAGCTCAAAAAAGCCATAAAAAAGGTCGTTTTAAGCCTATATCCAAGAGTCCATATCTCCTAGCCCTATAAACCGATCTTACTTTAATTGGTCTCATTTTTTTCGTTATACTTTCTAGTTTCTACGAATACATTTTTACAACTTAATATCTTGAGGTCCATTTTTCGGGACTGAAATAGTGCAGATCAAATTTTTCAAATTTCGATCATTTTCAAATGGCGGGAAAAAATAGACCCGTGAACAAAACCATTTCCAATAGGTCTCATTTGATAAGTTTTTATATTACCTTCAAAACAACGCCTGCTAAATTACAATCCATTCAGTAGATCCAGAGATATAATCGTTTGAATATAGCGATTTTCGTAAAAATGACGATTTTTCGCATTTTCAAACTAGCGTTACTTTTTTCTGGTAACTCCAAATGCCACAAAAATTTATGTAGAAGTAGCTCTTTATATGTACAACAAACTGACATTAAAGAATTTCTTGGCCCGAGCCTCTGAATACCTTGTTTAAACTTCCGAAAATCGGTAATTTTGATTCTCAAGTAAGTCAGCATACGTGACTGTTATGGTTTCCTTCGATTAATTACAGAGCACTGAGATATTATTCACATTGTAGATTATCAAAGTAGACTCCAAGACCTTCAATTTGAGCCATGGTAAAAGTCTTTGGTTAGTGTAGAACCAAAGTTATGACAGTTTTAAGATTTTCTTGAAATTCAAGGTATCCATTCCGTGGAGGGTCATTTTTGCCGATTTTAAAGGTTAACGTAAAATTGTTGTAACTTTGGTTCTGTAGCACCAAAACAATTTTTACAGATGTTAAAATAGACGTTTTGACTTAAAGTTTTACTATCCTTAAAAAATTATTTGTAAAATACTTCTCCTATAGACAAGTATAGTGTTTGATCAACCGAGTTGTAATCCACAAATATTACGATTTTTCCGGCTACCATAAAATTGTTATTTTAGCAATTTTTTAAATAAAGAATCCTTTAGCAATTTGATGAAATTAAAATATATTCGGTTTAATATTACTAAACTAGTATTAAGTTGATGTAAAATTAGTTAAGATTATACAAGAATTAAGTTTCTTTTACTTTACGAGGTCAATTTATTCCAGATGTGATTCTTTGCGATTCATTTAATTAAGTGCATTGTTGTGTATTTACTTTAAAATAAATAATCTACGTTTACAATATTCCTACAAAAAATTCTGCGAGAATTCCTATACAATTTTGACATATGTAGAATTTTCAGAGAATTTGTTTCTAAAGGTGCTTGCGGTCATTTGCGGTCAATTTCCGATCTCAATACTGTGCTTTCGTTACGTATATGTGCAGTAAGGTGTTCCCAAGATTCGAAGAGTTTGGGAAATCGGGGGACACTCTAATGCAGTGCTCGGCGTTAGTTGCACATTTCGGCCCGATTCTTGAGCGCTCTCCCACTACCGCGCGACCGCTAGCGGCCGAGCCGCCGACTCAGGAGCGTCCGTGTAACAAATAGTAACAAATACTGATATTTAATTATAATCAGTGAGAATAAATATTATTTCTACAACAAAGAAAATTTTATTTTCTGAAAGGTGCCCGCTCATCGTCAGCCTATTTGTTACACGGACGCTCCTGAGTCGGCGGCTCGGCCGCTAGCGGTCGCGCGGTAGTGGGAGAGCGCTCAAGAATCGGGCCGAAATGTGCAACTAACGCCGAGCACTGCTCTAATGTGCAGGGTACTTCGCTCGCATAATATATATAGTAAGCAGTTTTTAATTTTTTGACTTGTTTTAGTTTAAAAATATTTAAAATTACGGCGCCCATGCTCCTCCGTAAGAACCCTGGCACATGCGCATACTGATAAAATTTTTGTTTTTATTATAGGCAAGTTGCGTAGACGACGGCACACACGGGCTCTATATCTATATCGCCAAACTATAAGTTTAATATTGCCGCACAAAAACTTGTGGAACTTGACACCAACGCAACCCTATAAAAGCAATTGTTATTGTGTAAGTAAATCTAAATAATTCTTCATTCTTTATTTTAAAATCGACGACTGCATGTTAAGGCAAAAGTATATTAGAGTTACTATATAATAATTACCAGGTATGTTACGATATATCGTTTTTTCCACGAACATTCTTTTGTATGTAATACTTTTCAAGAATATTAATAAATATATAATTATATTAGTTTATGAATATATTTTAAATTAGTTTGATTTTAGAAACTATATAAACATTGATTTATTTAATAAAATATCTCTTAATATAAATTTGTAGTAAATTTTTCAATTATTAAAAAATATGAAATAATCATTTTGTAAATTTTGTTCATGATAATAATAATAATAGTTAATCTTTATTTACAAATTCCAGTTTATCTTTATTGTAATAAACTATATTATATTTTAAAAAAATCAGAATAGAAACTGATATACGACTAAACGGATACATTCAAAATTTTTGCTTTTCTGAACAAGTCTTTAAAAGTCAAATTTTTAATAAAAGAAAAAAAAATCAAGCGGGAAATTCTATTCGAATCATACTTTGTTTATTATAAAAATTTTAATTTAATTATTTAATTTTAGAATTAAAACTTATTGAATGATGGAAGAAAATGCTGATTGTGATATTGGAATTATTACAAATACACAATGCCATCTTAGTTCGTACACGCATAAGAAAAGTTTATATAGTCTTGAATCTTTATCTACGGAAGATATTTTGTACTTAAAGTATAGAATTGATGATTTTTATAAAATTTCAAATGGCAAAATTTGTGATCATCATAAATTTGTATGGTTAACATATTACACTAATTTGATTCGTAAATGTTGTGATCCATTTAAAACACATGATAAGATTATTAAAAACAGGTCTTAGAATATTACAACTAGAAGTATGTGAAAATGCCCTTAAAAATTTATTGATTAAACTTAAACCTGGTGATAAAATTTGTAAAAGATGCATAACTCTTTTGACTGATAAAATTAATTCCTCTACAAAAAATATTCATGGTGTAAATCAAAAGTGATCCAGTTGTTAGTAGCGATCATGAAGGATTGAAGCGCTCAGACAGAATAGAAAAGCAAGATGCAGTTAAAACCAACGATTTTTTATTCGAAAGCCCGTGGTCAATTGATAGTAATATTACTACTGATAGTAACGCCTTAAGTATTACTACATCTAGCCAAGAACAAAGATCAGTAGATTCAATACTAAATAGTCTTGGCATGCCAAACTGGAAGGATCATTCTTTTTATAAGACTAAACGCACGATCGATGCAGAAAATATTGTTCATGAAGTTTGCAAAAATTTTATTGAAAAATTTTCAAAGTTGACTAATGTCAATATTCAAGTTCCTGAAACTGTATCTCGTAATATATTAGAAGACTGTTCTATATTTAGAGAAATGCTAACAAATTTACAGAGAGAATTTGAAAAATCTCAAACTATTTATAAAAAATTAGAAATTTTAACACTATTGCCAAGACATTGGAATAGACGCGAAATCGAACCTCATTTTAAATGCACTAATTATATGTACACAAAACTGAATCAGTTCAAGAAAATAGATGGTAAGTTTCAAAATCACAAGACTGTCACTTTAGAAAAAGTATGATTTAAAATATAATTGTAGAGTTTTGAGCTAAAGTTTATTTTTTTATATACATGCATTTGCACATTTATTGTCATTCGTTTTAAATGATCTATCAATAAATGTCCAGATTTGATTCCTCATGATTTAATTTTATGGTAGATTATTCAATTTTAACTATAATACCTATTTTTTATTATAGATGTAATTAATCATTAGTTAGAGTTTAACATTGTTGATTTCTTTCTGAAAAAATGTATTCATTATTTTTGATATATATGAAATATAACATTTACACATATTATAACTTTCCTACAAATAAAGTCGCTGAAACTTTAAATATTTTCTGAGTTAAGACTTAGCTTAAAATTCTATTTGTACTTGAACTATACTTCTGATAGTTTACTAAGCGTCTGTACCTAATTTAATAATTTATGTATATTTTACATTAAGA
>CABEGB010001490.1:0-70463 GCA_901521435.1 Crematogaster levior
TGGTTTGATATAACATTCCTAGTTGTCGATGATAAGACTATGCGGTATGATGTCATTATTGGTCGAGAGTTTATTAACAACTCTAACTTGAAATTAACTTACTATAATGGTCGTTTTATTTTCGAATATGTAAATAATTTTGAAAAGATAGCTCAGGATATTTTATCTATAAATGTTATCGAGGTTAAAGAAAAATGCGATGCAATAACGAATAACTTAGATAAAGACTTAGATATTAAAAGTCGACATAATTTATTAAATACTTTTAAAGAAGTAGATGATTTGAAAGTTGAATGCGTCGAAGATAATTATAGCGTTCAAGTTTATTTAAAAGATACTTCTCTGTTTAGGTATGCGCCTAGACGAATGTCTAGCACAGAAAAATGCGAACTCCAAAGTATTACTGATGATTTATTACAACGAGGCATAGTTCAGCCTAGTAGATCACCGTATTGTTCCCGAGTCGTGTTGGTGACGCGAAGGAACGGAAAGAAAAGAATGTGTGTTGATTTGAGGCCACTTAACCAAAGAATACATCCACAAAAATATCCTTTCCCAATTGTAGAAGATCAATTAGATAAATTATGCGGTAAACAAATCTTTACTAAATTGGATTTAAAAAAGATCTGGTTCCATCAGGTTGCTATACATCAGAACGCAGAGAATTTCTCTTTCCTTCGCCCGTCAGGATAATATGAATTCGTTAAAATGCCTTTTATGGATATTCAGGGCTGCAGCCGATTTTCAGAAAAGAGTTCTCAAATTTTGATCCACTGTTCGAATAAAATTTTGATACATTGATGACATAATACCTACCGTTACAGTTTAGGAAAATTTAATGATTTTGAAAGAAAGTACTAATTATTTTAAAAAAATTTAGATTACAATTGAATTTAGAAAAATGTACCTTTTTTTTAAGAAAGGATCAGTGCTTGGGATCTAATTACGACAAACGGCACAATGTGTAAACGCCACATTGAAACCATTCTATTCTTTCCACAACCAAAAAAATGTAAAAGAATTGCAAAACTTTCTGGGGTTTAACTAATTACTTTCGAAGAAGGATTTATTAAGGATTACGCTCTTAAAGACCTTTGCAAATGCTGATTAAGAAAAGACGTTAAATTTATTTTCGATGAGACTGCGAACAAGCATTTTTCGTGCCTGGAAGAAGAGGATAACTACGTCGCCGGTATTATGCTTATATATGGCCCTACAGCGGAAACCGGAACTTCGCTACGGACATAAGCAATACGGATTGGCGCAATTTTATAGAAGCAAGCTAATAATTGTATGGCTCCAATTGCTTATTTTAGTCGAGCCACTATTGACGCCGAAAAACTACCATAGTTATGAATTAGAGACACTGGCTATTGTAAAAAGAAGTCGAACGGTTCCATGTTTATTTACAGGGTATAAGCTTTCGAATAGTAACCGACTGTAATTCTTTGGTACTAGCAATGAAAAATAAACATCAATCCTAGAATCGCTCGATGGAGTTTAGTACTTCAAATTATAAATTTGAATTGGTGCATAGAGCTTGGGAAAAATGATCCACGTTGACTGCCTTAGTCGTAATATTATGTCAATAAATATGATGTCAATCGAGGACAAATTAATGTACAAGCAGCTAGCGGATCCGAAAATTAAAGAGCTAGCTGAAGACTTGGAAACTAAAAGATCATAAAATATTTTGTATTAACTGAAGGTCTTGTTTTCGTAAATATGGAGAAAAATTTATTTGTTGTTCGAAAACATGACTAATAACATTATACGAATTTATCATGACGAAATGGGACGTCGGTATAGATAAAACCGTACACAGTATACTGAGTCACTATTGGTTTTCATGTCTAAAGCTACAGGTGAAACAATATATCGAAAACTGCGTTAAATGTATAAGTTTTTCGTTAAGCGAGGAAAACCGAAGAGAACTAGAAATTTACGAAAAAATAGCATTGCCTCTTCATACTCTACATCTTGATCATTTTGGGCCATTAGAGGCTACCGCCGATAAATTCAAATATATTTTAGTTATCGTTGATGCATTCACAAAATTTACTTGGTTATTTTCTACAAAATCACCACTACAGAAGAAGTTACGAAATGTCTAAATATTCTTTTGATTTATTCGGTTTCCGGAACGAATTATCAGCGATCGCGGAACAGCTTTTTCCTCCAAAAAAATTTCGCTCAATTTTTGAATGAAAGAAAATAAAAGACGTGATGTGTGCCGTAGCTTCCCGTGGGCAAATGGTCAGGTCGAAAGGGTTAATCGTTTTCTCAAGTCGACTTTGTCTAAAATAACTGATAACCTACCGATTGGAAAAAGGCATTAGGTAAGGTACGGTTTGTAATTAACAATACGTTGCATAAGTCTATCAACACTACGCCGAGCAAGATATTATTAGGATATGATCAACGTCAAAATGCCGATAATGAATTAAAAGAATATATCGATCGACTAGTACAATTAGATATAGATATAGAACGAGAAAGAATAAACTTACGTGATTCAGCTCAAATTGTAAACCGTGCAATGCAAGAGTATAACAAAAATGCGTATGATGAAACATAAGAAACCTACACCGTATAAAGAAGGAGATCTTGTGTTGTTAGAATTTTTGCAACACAAACCGGGTGTAAATAAAAAAGTTGTTACCGAAATATAGAGGTCCTTATCGATCAAAGCTGTCCTTAAAAGGAATAGATTTGTTGTTACCGACATTCCTGGATACAATCTTACACAAAAAGCCAATGAATACTATTCTTTCAGATAAATTGAAACCGTGGATCAAAGTAAACGAGAATAGCCCTACCGATTTGAAATCAAAGCGCATAGTTTCTGCGAGTTTAAAAAAAAAAAAAAATTAAATTAAGTTAGATTAAGTTAAATTAAGTCCGATTGTTTAGTTGTTATGTAAAGTCTTTCAGACATTAATGCTTGAGCATGAATTCTTATTTTGTTTTATATTCAATCAATAATTTCAATATATATAGTTCTGAATTTTGTTTTTGTGTGTGTGTAGAGTCATAGTTCGAGGACGAACTAACGGGTCAAATGGCTGAAAACTGTAAGCACCAAGGAACACGTTTATAAGCGCACTCACCTGTATATATAACAAGAGAATAAGTGTCGATAATTGTATCGGTGACTGTATCGCAGGATTAAGAAGCGAATTAAGCGTATAGCACCTCTATTATAATGTGCGAAACGAATAGAGCAGGCTAGAGAAGCAATGATTCAGCAGTTAGCGAAGGACCGTCTAGCTGAGCAAGAGAAGTTGCAATTAGCAAAGGGACCGACTAATATCGTAGAGATTCAGTGACCGAGTTAACGAAGGATTGTTTAACGTCGCGCAAAGTACGGACAATTAGTGAACGGATTGACGAAGAATTGTTTAAATTCACTTTATGTAGTGTCGCTTAAAGTTATTAGTCACCTTGAGAAATGGCTTCGAGTACGTTGAAGACGTATTATGTATAATCTCGTTACCTTAGGTTTATATAATAAACCGTATATTCCTTTACTAAAAGACTTTTGCCACCTAATAAATCTTTTCTGCAAGCAAATGTATAATGATATCGAATAGCTCCGATACAGTGCTCTTTCTCCACTACACTTGAGCAATCTATTTCAAGACTTTTACAAACAAACGTCATATATACACAAACTCCCATGCATCGTATAAAACAATAAAAATCTTGAACCTAATCAAATTCCTTTTTTAGGACCACATGATGTGCTAAACCCGATTCGGCAACCTCCTCGCGGTGCACATCGGGTCACGCTGATGCCGACGGTAACAGCAGTTTATCCATATATTAAACCCCCCACCCCCCTCCACAGAACTGTTTGAGCAAAAACCTAGAATTCATTGGTATCCACAAAAATACATAAAAACAAAATAAAAATCATGTCTTGGTTTGAACGGGTAGCCTGCACAACCATATTTACTGCACCTTATTACAGGTGTGTTCAAGCGGTATTGTAACATAAGAATTAGCTTTGTCAAAACATGGAATTTTAAAACATTTATTTTTTATTTGTGTCACTGGAACTTGTATAATATTTGAATTAGTACTATTTGATATTAAAAATATACCAAGTTTTTTTGAGTCGCATGGTGTAGTGAAAAAAGATGTTGGGTTTAAGAAATGTTTCGCACGAATAAATAATGTATTATTTAGTTGAATTATGTCCGTGATAAAAACAATTGAGTAGTCATTAAGTAACACACAATTGTCTCTATTATTCACTGAAATTTTATAATTTTTAAATTGTAAGTAAGAAATGTTATTGTTTGCGTAAACAATTCTGGGATATTGTACTATTTGATGTGGTCTAATTGGAAGCTTTAATTCCTCAAACATACGATTTGATATTTCATGTAAAGGTTTCCCACATAGATGTAATTTTTTCTTTATTTTCTGCATATGATTCTCAAATTTGAAACAATTAAAATTTTCTAAAGACCCAAATCTTAGTACATCATTAGAAAGATGAATGAGATTGTGAACGTTGTACGAAATATATTCATTACCATAAATATTACCATAATTTGAAACAAAGTACACTAATAATGCATTTGCATAAGAGTTAAATGTTATACAAAGTTCTGGATTAATTAATATTCTTATAGCTATACTAAGAGACAAAAAATGATTATAGCAAATCGGAGATAGAACTGATTTCATTATTACTATACCGGTATAGAGTAAAAATTGCCGGAATTCTGTGGCCTTCCATCTATCCACATCACATAAAGCTCTAGGTTTCCTCGCGAATTCAAATGGAATACAAGACTTTATTGCGATTAAATTGCTTGAAATTGAATTTATATTTTCTTTTGATAATCTAATACTTTTATTTCCTTTGACCCATAATTGTAACATACGTTTCATCACGCCTAAGCAAACAAGATGCATGTAGTCAAGCGGAATTTGTGATACCATTCCAATATTTAGTTTTTCTAATATTGAATCGCCTTGATGATGTTCTATTTGAGCACGTTGTTTAAATGTATCATCTGTGCGTAACGTATTATTAATTTCCGGAAAAGTTAATCTATTAAGCACAATATCACCTTCTTGTGTACATTTTAAACATCCAAAATATCCTGTGTGACCTTTTGTATATGTAACAAATGATTTTGCTGGAGCATCACATAATATTGCATTAATAATAACTTTATATGTTCTATCAAAAACAGTTACACCATTTTGAGCAAGATCAATAAATTCATTTACAAAATCGGTGAGAAATTCATTTGCATCGTTGGGCTTATGCATACCGTGATATATACCAATTAATATTGGCAATGTGTATATATCGATTCCTTCAAGAGATGCCATTATGGGCCAAAATTGACTATTTGAACTTTTGGAAATTGGCAAACCATCTATATTAATATTTAATTTTATTTCATTTGTTTTTATAAACTTGTAATATGTTTGTATAGATCGCTTGAGTCCAGAAGAAATGCCAAAATGTATATAGTGACCACCACTCAGACATTTAATATTTTTAGATGCATTTCTTGGTGTGTGAACTAAAACCCTAACATCTTTAGGTAACTCAACATGACCGTGTTTTCTCAAAATTGAAAGTAGTTCATTGGTAGCATTATGTGAAATGTTATATTTGATAATGAACGCTTGTAAATCTTCGCTTAACGTGAAATTATTAAAACTATCTGATTCAGGAATATTATTTGATGAATTAATGATAGATTCTTGTTCATTTTCTGAAACTGTATCAAAATCTATATCAGAATTTAAAACTGTATCAAAGTCTGTATCAGATTCTGTATGCGATTCAGAATGCAATTCAGAGGATAATTCAGTGAGATCTTCGACTAATACATTACGAATTGTTACAGATATATTATCATTTTCAATAGAAGAAGTTGCCGATTCCTCTGTAACATTAGGTACTGTAATATTATTTGACTTGCATGGTTGTAATAAATCTAAACTTCTACTATTACATAATTCTTGTTTTATTAATTGATTCTTTCGCCTTTGTGATAAATATCTTATATCTTTAGGCATGGTTAAATCTGTATTTATAAATAATCTGAAAAAATATTACAGTACAATTAAAATACGTATTAAAACACTGATATAATAAAAAAATAGTAAAATTATTGTATGTATTTTAGATAAAAATTTATGATAATTTTTTTTAATGATCTAGAATACTGATAATTTTTTTTTTGCTTTTTACATCAAAAGTTAAAGTTTATAGTTTATATATCTTCAAGAAATATTAATGAAAATAAAATATTATGAAAATGATTTATTTAATAATAAATATGTTTTATTGCTGAAAAAAGGATTGAAGTTTATTGAGATGTACTATACCTGAACCGTTCAACGCGACAGCAAGAAAGTGATTTTAAAGTTTAACATATTAATTGATTGTAAAATTTACAATTATTTAATACAATTATTTAATAATAGGTTTTTCATTAGCCTGATCATTTCCTGCAGACTAACCTCAATTTTTTTAGCAACGTAATATAACAGCACAGACAAAAATATAATGAAAAATATATGCCGCAATATTTGTGTTAGCTTATTAATTATATATATATATCAAAAATTGATGTAAATTGTGATATAAAATTATATACTTACATGTTTGTGGCTGCAAATGATAGGCACCAGATTAATATCCACCGTCTTTTGTCTTGTGGTCTCGTGTACTGCTTCAACGAACATGTCGTTCAATGGTCGGGCATGTCGAGTCCTGCCGGGAATGCCGGGACTATCGTCCGACAATGCCGCTATCTAGCATGCCTCGAGCCAATCAAGACGCATTACTATATACGCGTATATGTTATATAATATCGAAATAATGATAATATTGCTTGCTATTTTATATGTTATGTTTCAGTTATATTGTTGTTATACTGTTATAATCAATAAATAACATAGCTATAAAACATGTTTAAAACACAGTTATATTATACCCGAGTAGAAAATGGTTACGGTTTGCCTGAATTTTATTCCGGGCGCTATCAGGTAACTTTCCGGCATGCCTTATTGTGGAAAGCCTGATCCGGCTCTGTCAACGCCGGATAAGGGCTGCTCTATTAGCGCCAAATTCAGGCAATCCTTACAGTGCCCTGATTAGGTTTTCTCTAAAATTCTTTATCGAATGTGCGCATGACCATTTTATGAATCTAACCTAACCATTATATGATGATTAAGCTAGTTGACATCAAGAGTTACACATTTACAGTTACGTTAGAATATCGTGTAGTGCGTATCGTGTATATAGTGTTTGAAATAAAGTAATAATTATACAGAATGGATCGTACAGAAAGAAATCGGAAATTAACACGAATGCGTGTTAAAAGATTTCGTGCAATTCGGAAACAAGGTACGTACATATACTATATTATTATTTGTAGATAAAGTTACTATTTTTTATAAATATTCTGAAGCTGTAAACTCGTTCTCAAATCTAGAAACATATATTCGAATATTTCGAATCCGTTTTATTGGATCTGAATGTAAATTATAATAGTTTAATTTGAGAAACAATTTTGAACAGTTTAGGTTAACCGCAAAGATCATTTAAAAAATTATTCATACAAAAATTGATTTTAGATGAAAATTATTCAATATCAGAATCATCGACATCTACGGCTAATAAAAAACGCTGTTTATCGATGGAAAATTTTCATACAAAAGCTCTGATAAAAGTCAAGAGAACTGTCAGATGCCTTATATAAGTGGAAGTGCTAATGAAGAAAATGAAAGTACAGAAAATGAAATTGACAGCAGCGTTGGGTAAGTTGATATATGTATATGTATATATATATATATATATATCTTTATTTTTCAGCTTTTTTCATTCTACGTGTGTTAAAGATGGCACTTGTGTGTTATATCTTATAAAAACTCGTTTTAATACTGATAGATAATCATCTTTTATATTATCATATTTATTGCTATAAAGGTAATTTTTAATAATCGAAGATATACTGTTAGACTGTGCTATGTAAAAGTTCTTCGCCCTGATCGGAAAAGTATGAACTTGATTTGGCGTTCAAAATTTTGGAAGATTTCCGGAATTTTGACAGCAAATTGAAACTTGATAAAAAGTTTCAAGAAAACGTTGTAAGTTTCACTTTGTGAATTTAATTATTATTTCTAATTATAAGTTGAACACTAATATAGAATAAATGTTTACTAATATTGTAACATTGTTATTATAAACATGTAAAACTATTTTTTTACACACATATTTTTATTTATCTTAAAAACTAATAAAACTGTATTTATGGTAATTTTCAGAAATTTAATATATGGACATTAGTGGATTCAAAATATTCTGTTACCCACACAGTAAGGAACATTTTGAAACGCTATATGTCGAGGGATGTTATATAAAAGTTTACTGCTATTAAAGAAACTGCAAAAAAAACTTACTTTTCAGAAAACGATATTTTTTTCGTGTATTTTTATTAAAATATAAACTATTAATATTCAATTAAAAGTATCCAAAAAAGTCTCTAATGTTAAAACAATTTTTAAAAAATAGGGAATCCAAAGCCCGAAACGTGGATATTTTATTTCGTAAAAATTTTTTTTTTAATTGTATATGTTTCGGTCAATATTATGATCATCCTCAGTACATATAATCTGAATAAATTAATTAAATTATATAATTGGAAAAACAGTTGTTCAAATTTACGATCATTAATGTTTATGACTTATTTGCTGCAAAATTATAATTCTGTAATTTTATTTTTGACGTCTGAAACTGTGAGAGTGGTTAGTTATTAAAACTACAAGTGTCTGTCAAGACTGTGGGAGACTGCTTTGTAATAGTTTTGGACATCATAAAATAATAAAATTATAATTTTGTAACTTATAAGTCGTAAACATTAATGATTGTAAATTTGAAAAACTGTTTTTCCAATTATGTATTTTAATCAATTTATTCAGATTATATGTACTGAGGATATAGTTATGTATTGACCGAAACGATTGAAAAATAAAAAAAAAACTTTTACGAAATAATATCCATGTTTCATGCTTTGAATTCCACATTCTTTTTTAATTGTTTTATTAATATTGAATTATTAAATTTGTGAGGGGCCTGGTTAATGATATATGTTATGTTAGTATTATCAAAAAGATATCATTTTGTCATCAACGATGACTGATATATATTTAAATTTAATTCCAGATATTATAGTTGCTGAATACAAAAATAACCATTCACAAGCTTTGCCAGTCACTGAAAAATGTATTTGCAAAAGCGTAGGCGCAGTAAATTAATAGCACAAAAGATTGGAAGGGCCATCGGCTATTTAGAGCCAAAAAAGACAGTACAACAAAAAATACGGAGGATACTTCATCAGATAAAGACAACTAGATGTCTTAGCAGGTTTTTATCATATTTTATTGTCCAAATTTTTATTTTATTTTTTATTATACTTAAATTTCGATAATTTTTTTTTCAGTTAGTAATTGTTGCTAAATTATTTTTATATTATTTTTATTTTGGATTATTTTTATATTTTTAATATAAAATTATATATATTTTAAATTTTTTAAATATTTTTTAAATGTACTTTTAATAAATATAAATATAAATACTTTTAATAAATATATTTAAAAAGTAAGAACCTTATATTTTTTTATTTAAATATTATGTTTTTTTCATTAATTTTCTTTGGTTATTTTTGTTAACGTATATTGCCGCTTATATATTATACAGTTAATATATGTTATATATTATATTTAATACATATTTTTTTTATCATATGTGTGTCAATAATACTTGTTCGTGATTTTGAAACTTACACACATTTTATATATTATATAAATAAATAAATATATTATGTAAATAAAAAAAGTCTAAAAATCAATTCTTTAACCTTCTTTTTTCCTTCACAGGCCCTTATTGGAGCCTTATAAATGCCTTGATCAGGGCCTAGCAGCGCGTGCCTTATAAGGCTTATATAAGGCATGCGCTACTAGGCCCTGATCAGGAAACTGCTATCAGGGCCATATAGAACGTATCGTTACATTTTGGATCAGGCGCCTTATCAGGCTGCCTTAATAGAGCCTGATGAGGCAATAAGGCAAAAGCTAACAGGCCCTTACTAGGGCCGTATTTCATTTTCTACTCGGGTAGTTACAAAGAAAAATTGAAAAATTATATAATCTTAATATTAGTAACATGTAGCAGTCATTATGTTACGTGTTACTTCTGTGTTACATAACAGTTATAATCTGTGTTTGCTGGGTTAGAATCAATTATCTCAGATATCGAAATCGATTTTGACGATTCAGCAAAGCAGAAGCTAGTCAATATCATTAAAGAGGTTGATGAGACTCCGGTTGAACATGTCAATGACGGTCACGCGGTTACAGTAGCACTTAAGGATAATTCTACTTATGCGTATACGCCCAGACGTTTTGCTTGGTCCGAAAGAGTACAAATTCGGGAAATTACCGACGATTTAATAACACGTGGAATTATTAAAACAAGCGTTTCGCCTTATTGCGCCAGAGTCGTGCCTGTGCGCAAAAAGAATGGTACTATGCGTTTATGTATAGACTTACGACCATTGAATGAGCGGGTTATGAAACAAAAATACCCTTTTCCTCTCATAGAGGATTGTCTTGCCCGACTTAATGAAAAAAAAGTCTTCTCTCTTCTAGATCTTAAAGATGGGTTCCACCAAATTAAGGTTCACCCTGATCATACAAAATATTTTGCTTTTGCTACGCCTGATGGGCAATTTGAGTTTACGCGATTACCTTTCGGCTTTTGTGAAGCCCCGGCCGAATTCCAAAAACGTCTAATTCAAATTTTCCAATCATTAATCCGAGATGACAGGGTTATAGTCTACATTGACGATATCTTAGTTCCTTCAGTCTAGGTAGACGAAAATTTGAATACTCTCAAACAAATTTTTGTGTTATTGAAACAACATAACTTTCAATTGAATTTTAAAAAATGCCTATTTCTTAAGAAAGAAATTGAATATTTAGGATATATTCTATCACCGGCTGGTATTACTTTAAGTTCACGTCACACAAAAGCGATCCAGGATTTTCCCCAGCCGCGTAAAGTGGTTGAGGTCCAACGTTTTCTTGGGCTTACCAATTACTTCCGTAAATTTATTAAGAACTTCACGGTCATGGCTAGACCTTTACAAAACTTAACACGTAAATCGGTCGAATTTAATTTCGATGAAGAATGTCTTCGTGCATTTCAGGCACTTAAAAAAGAACTAGTTTCTTCACCAGTCTTGCAATTGTATAATCCACTTGCGATTACTGAACTGCATACCGATGCAAGTGCAGTTGCTCTTGCAGCTATTCTTTTCCAAAAACAAAGTTCGGGGTAGTGGTCCCCCATAGCTTACTATAGCCAAGCAACCAACAATGCAGAAGCAAAATATCACAGCTTCGAACTAGAAACGTTAGCCGTGGTAAAAGCCATCGAACGCTTTCATATCATGGCCTAGAATTTACCTTGGTTACGGATTGTCACGCTTTGGCCTATGCTATCAATAAAGCTCATCTTAATCCACGAATTGCAAGATGGACTCTTCGTTTACAAAATTATCGATTCAAGGTCATCCATCGAGCTGGCCATAAAATGGCTCATGTAGATGCTCTCAGCAGAATAGCATACACCAATGTTTTATCTTTGGAAAGAGAGCTTGAACTGAAACAAGCGATGGACCCTCGACTTAGGGAAATTACTGACCTACTGGAATTTTCAGATAATGAAAAATTCGAGCTAATTGAAGGATTGGTTTATCGAAAAGGTCCAGATAAACCCAGGTTCGCAGTCCCTGAATCCATGATTGACAATGTCATTCGCATTTATCATAACGATATGGCGCATTGTGGAGTCGAAAAGACTGTTCATGGCATTTCTTCGCATTATTGGTTCCCATCTCTTCGTAAGCGTGTACATGATTTTATTGGAAATTGTTTAGATTGCTTAATTTCAAATTCTGCAATTAATTCCAATGAAGGCGAATTACATATAACTGAAACTCCCTCACAACCGTTTCAAATTCTCCATACGGATCATTTCGGTCCTTTAAAAGAAACAGCTAACGGATTTAAACATATTTTAGTTTTAATCGACGCTTTTATTCGATTTACCTGGTTTTTCTCTGTTAAAACTACTTCCTCAAAAGAAGTTATAAAACATTTCGTTTCTCTTTTCCGCATTTTAGGCAACCCTAGAGAAGTTATATCAGACAGAGGTACTGCCTTCACTTCCCAGGAGTTTGCTGAATTTCTTCGTTCTAGAAATATCAAGCAACATCTTGTAGCTGTCGCTGCTCCTTGGGCAAATGGACTGGTTGAACGTTCCAATAGATTTTTAAAATCCTCACTAAAAAAACTCATCGAGGAAGGACAGGACTGGAATTCCTGCCTAGACACGGTCCAATATGTGGTGAATAACACCCTGCATTCTTCTTTAAAGGCATCATCCTCTAAATTGTTACTTGGTTTTGACCAACGCAACCATGCTGACGCTTTTTTAATTCAACGTCTTTACGACATTGCTAAAGTTGAATTTGATATTGAACAAGAAAGGGAATTAAGTCGTAAGTTGGCACTAGATGTCGCAGAGAAAATCAAAAATTACAATAAATCCGTGTACGATAAAAAACATAGAAAGCCTACGGCATATAAATCTGGCGATCTAGTTTTAATCAGAGACTCAACAATAAAAACAGGCGAAGACAGAAAGTTTAAGTCTAATTATAAAGGCCCCTACAAAATTACTAAAGTCTTGAACAAAAACCGATATGTAGTTCAGGATATTCCCGGATCAAGCATAACGGCTAGGACATATAATTCGATCCTCTCACCAGATCGATTAAAACTTTGGATCAAACCACCGCCTGAACCGGATATACAATAAATGTATTGCCGTTACCAAATATTTTTTATATTTATTAAGCTTATCTTGTATCGTTATCGTTTCAAATACTGATTAATTTCTTTTAATCTTTTGTCATTTTTACGTTAATTAAAATACTGTGATCATTCTCAGCTTATTGTATGTCTATTATATTTGTTCCGCACCATTCGTGCACTGATTCATATTGCGTTTATTTCATATTATCCTGCGTTCTTTAGTGTTAATTTTATATATATATAACATTAATTAGATTATTACGAATACTTTCCATTAATTCAATATAAACATACACTTACTAAAACATAGCGTTTACTTTAGATTAGTTATAACATGACGTTTTCGTGCGTTTTATAAAATACTGTTAAATCTTTAAATTTTACGTTTATACTTCACGTTAATATTAAGATTGTATAATACACGTACCGAAAACAGGTATTTTCTAACGAACGTCGTCATTATTCCTCTTGCATGAGGATATTGAAGGATAATCCGAGCTAGTAACAGCGTTTAATATCTAAGATATTTCTTAAGTATACTGTAATCTAGTCTGCCTTTAACCAAAGACTGACTCTGTGATTTATGATGAATATAGCTGTTAAAAATCTATATTTATCTCGGCTAAGAAACTATGTTTATATAATTTATTTTTATAAACGGTCGTTCGAGGACGAACGATATTGTCAGGCTGGCCGAGCTGTAAGAGAGAACCCGCGTTGCTATTTCTTTTCATTTCTATTGTTCTCTCTCTAGCTTTGTGGACTACACGCGCTGCGGTTGCTAAGCGCGTGATTGGTAGTTGCGGCGCTATGCGAAAGCGCTAGCGCGGTGAGCGCTGATTGGCCGTTACCATCAGAACGGTCACGGGGTGCAAGCACGAGCGTGCATGCCGGTCGTTGTTGGCCTTCGGCCGTGTAACTGTGAACATCAATAAATCTTTAAGTGTTTTGTTATAAAGTTCTTGGTCCGTCACCCCATCGTTCCTCAACCAGCCTTTCTGTGGTATCGGCATTCATCCTAACTCATCTCTTAATCTCTTACAATATGTAGTTATTTTAACAAAATGATCCAAAAAAGTTTTCAGAGGTACATAATAAAGCACATTTTAGAGGCAAATTTTTATCACTGCTTAATATCTATTAATATCTTATTATCGTATTTAGTATGAAACAGTACCGGTGAATTTTCGAGATTTGTTCTTTTTACGAAGTAAATAAACAAGAAGGTACATATGTAGTTATTTTAACAAAATGGACCAAAAAAGTTTTCTGAGATACATAATAAAGCACATTTTAATTAGAGGCATGTTTTTTATTACATTTTTTAATAATTCTTTGGGTATTGCAAAAGAGTATGCAACATAAGCAACATAATCACTTTCTAATCTTTAATCAGTATCTTTTACAGTGAAAGGGGCTGAAAATTTTTGTAAGGTTTATGCAACATACCAGTGCTGGAACAACTCCTACTTGTAAGTATGCAATATAATGTTTTTAAATATTATTTTTCATTTGCCTCAATTCCACTTAAAGAGTGATTGTCTTTTCATGATAACTATTATTTTGATAAGATTACTGTAAGAATAACATCTTGTCATTGTCAAGCTGTCTATTAACAATATATAGCATGTGTGTTTTAATCTTAAACAGGCAAAAGTAATACAGCGGCACTAATTTGGGAAACCAGGGATCCAGTTTGTATCGAATGTGGAGAGAAAATCTATTCACAAAACACGAAAATCTTTTAAGGGAGAACTGAATATTGTAGTCTTTGCTAATAGAATTTTGTGATATGTAATGGATCGATCAACGCTTATTAACTAGCAGCCTGTTGGAACAAGAATATCTTCTTACTGCTGATGTGTTAAAAGACTAAATGAACATTTAGTGTGGTTATTTAGTTAGTGAATATATGTCAGTGCAAACAATGTTTATTAACTTATATCTTCTTATTTTAAAAACCGTGAAAAATGTAGATGTATGGAAATGATTTTATGATACATGCCTTGGTGTATATTTTGGTGTATTTTGATGTTCACTTATTTATATGATTTATAATTCAAGCAGTGATAAACACACGGTAGGTTAGAATATCTGTCATGTTTGTACATATGCAAAATACAGGACATAGAAGAATGTAGAATATAGAATAAAAATATAGGATATAGTAAATCAAAATATAGAATATAGAGGTATGGAAAATAGAATGAATACAGAATATGGAATATAGAATTATGAAATATAGAATATAAAATAGAAAAAAGGATATTTTTATTATTTATTCATGTTTTTTCACATTGCTTACTGTGCATATAGAAAATGTGACGGATATCATAAACTCATGTCAGTTTAAGATATCTGTCGTATACACAATGGGCAACGTAGAAAAATCTTGTACAATTTTCTTATTTTGAGCCATACAGGGTGTTCGCTAAACATCGGTCCACGCTCGTATAAATGGATAGAGTGCAGTGAACTGAACATTAAGATCTTTCATCATTTTGCAATTTTTGCAATAATTATTATATTATAATATTATTACTAAGCGCGCAGTGAAGCGGTGGGAGATAGAGCGGTGGGATTACACCATAGATCTAAAAAGATATGGATGGAGTCTATAGCAAGGGGGCTGTGAAATTTGCGGTAAGGGGAATGCATAGTGCTGTCTCTTTCTGTAGGTAACCTTCGGCTTTGTAACGAATGTAACCGAAGATATCCGAACTGCGCATTGCGTCTTGTACAGTTTATATATCATAACTCCTTGTAGACGCTTTATATAAAGTAAAATTGACGTATTCAAGAGTTAGCTAATATGGGATATATAATCTTTCGGGAATCATCGGATATGCGACGGAAACATACGAAGGTTACCTACAGAAAGAGACAGCACTATGCATTCCCCTTGCCGCAAATTTCACAGCCCCCTTGCCCGTATACACACTTTAGACTCCATCCATATTATTATCTTCTTTAGATCCATGGATTACACCAAATAATTCGGTGCGGTCGCCGCGATGTTTCAGTATTACGCTCGTAGACTCCTCCCACCATCTCACTGCGCGCTTAGTGAGCACGTAGCGGTGGGACGGCCTTCTCGCCGCGCGCGTTTCCCTCGCGCGGATTCGCCAATCTTTGTTTGTTAATATCTCGGTAAATATTAAGAATATCAAAAAATGATACAGGACTTTTCTGCTCAGTTTAATCTACTCTACCTGCACGGGTGGACTTCGAATTATCTGACACCCTATATATAGTAAGTCTTGAGCCATAAGAAACTGACCAATCACAGTCGATTATTCTCCACGTATTCGACTATGATTGGTCAATTGTAATTGGTCAGCTACCCCTATTGTAGACCCGCTTTTTTAACTGAAAGATATCTTTAATGATATCAACGAGTATAACGAGGTTTAGTAATTCTTTCAGATGACTGGTACCGTCTGGGTTTGCTATCACAAGATCTATCTCTATAATATATTACCAAAGTTAAATAATAAATTAAAGTAAAGTAAATATTAAATTATTTATACCATTTTTATATTTATATACCAATTTATTAAGTATATACAAGATGAAAACATCATAAATCAAGTTAACATCTTTGATAGTTTTATAAGACTTAATTTTACAAAACTTTTTAAAACATAATAATATTCTCTCTGAATGTTTAATTTATATTTAATATTAATTAAATCAAATTTGTGTATCTCTTCGTTATCATTTACATAAAAGCTTAATTATTATTACTTAATTTACATTAATAAATTTTAATAATATTATTACATTAATATTTACATTAATATTTTTAACAATATAAAATAATTTTAATAAAAACGAAATATTTTTGTAGCTTATCTTGAGAGCTTTTCAAAGCACTATAAAAAAGTATTTTTCTCTTAAGTACATTTTAAGTTATAGGATTTTAAGTTATAAGATTTGAAGTTAACAACTTTTGACATAAAATACAAAATATTTTGAGAAACATTCAGTTTTTGTTAATCTTATTTTGATACTTTTTTTCACAGAACAATGAGATCAATCATTGGTGTAAAGAAAACTCATGGTTGATTTAAAAAAAAAATATGTTGCCAAACACCACAAGTTATCTTGTATTTTACGTCAAAAGTTGTTAACTTCAAATCTTATAACTTAAAATCCTATAACTTAAAAAGTACTTAAGAGAAAAATACTTTTTTATAGTGCTATGGAAAGCTCACGAGATAAGCTGCAAGAACATGCAATAAAAAAAATAGAGGTTTCAATTTAAAAAATTCAATGCGACCTTGATATGACCTACTGAACAACGCCACCTAAGTCTAACTGATATTCCTATCTTCTGTCCTCCTCAGAACCAAACAACTTTTGTCTAAAAAGTTTTTTGCGATTTTGCTTCCTTTTCGGGGTGAAGATTAAAATGGCCTATCTTGTATATCCCACTCTTGTAGATCCTGTAACAAAAAGACATATATTTTTTAGACATCATTTATATCATATCACATCATATCATACTGAGTAACTCTACATATGCAATCAATGATTTTATCTCGTGAATGACAAATAAATAAAAATAAAAATTAAGTTTTAGAAATTCTATTAATTTTATAATACTGATAAAATTTACAAATAATATACAAATAATATTACAAATATTTTTTATTTTTTTAAATGGAATTATATTTTCTTACCAATTACCATTCGAAACATGTTGTGAAAAAAGTAGCAACAACGCCTTCAAATTGTGGCATTCAATGCAAGATGCATATCGTCTCTGTGCTGAACATTTAACCAGAATCCATTCTCTGGTATCATTAGTAAATGTTTCTTGCTGAATTTTATCGACGTGGTTTTCGCGCAATGTTTCAATTCGCATCGTGCTAATAGATAAAACAGCACCACTTTGATCATCAATATGCCGAGTCTACTGCCAATGCACATTTTCGGTCCTATTCCAAATGGAAGATAAACTGAAGTAGAACTGTTATCCAAAAATCTTTCCGGACGAAATTCCTCGGGATTATCATAATATTTCTCATCATGATGAATTGCGTTAACCGGAATCCAAACAGTCATGCCCTTATTTACAATGAAAGGCTTTTCTCCCGGTAACGCAGGTGACAATTCGAAAGCTCTATTGCATACTCTCTCCAAGATGGAAGGTGAAAAAAGTCTGAGAGCTTCCTTTATTACCGCGTGTAAATATTCCAACTGATTAATGATCTCATAAGTTACGTTACCGTTCGATTCGTCCAAGATGTTATCTATCTCTTGCTGCAGTTTGATCTGAACACTTGGATTAATGACGAGTTCATGAGCGATGAAAGACATAATGCTTGAACTTGTTTCAAAGCCAGCGAAATAAAAAACGTAGGCTTGTGCGATCATGTCGTCTATATCCAATTGTATCTTATTCGATTTGTTATCTATCATTAGTTGCATCAGATCTGGACGTGTAATCTGCTCAACGTAGCGAGTAGTGATTTCGTTTTTTATATTGGTCTCAAAATATTTTATCGCATGAGTGTTTAAAAGTTTTATATTGAATATTTGTCCGAGTGTCGGAAAGGTTCTAACAAAAATGTACTTTATGGTCATAATCACTGACATATGAGTTATTTCCTTACCGCAAACGTAGAATTTGTTTGTCGGATTTCTTACAGAATTAATTTTAATTCCATAACAACACTCAGCAATAATATCGTTCGTATATCTGTCGAAGAAATTTTTCATATTCACGTTTCTTTTTTCCGTTGGTAATGTCGACATAACTTCAGCGAAGTCCTTAGCATGTTCCAACATCAAAGTAAATATAATTTTCATGTTTCTGGATGCAAAGAAGGAACTCAGTAACCGTCTTATATCTTGCCACTTTTTTCCTTGCAGACTAAACAGATTCTTCGTAACTATAGGTTCATTAAAGTCAGCCAAAACAGGGCGATCGTAAAAAACATCGAAATTCTTGATAAGAACAGATTTAATGAGTTCCCAATCACGGAGCAAGAGAATCGGCTTCGTTGTAGCGTACAATCCAATGTACTTTGCGTCTTGATTATAGTTGTATATCCTTCGGGTGAAATCGACGAATGATGTTTGGCGTAGTATAACTGATGTCATCGTACCCAGTATTGGAAATGATGGTATGTGGATAACATTGTTTCTTTTAAAAAAGTTGAAATTTTTAAAGAAATAATGTGTGATAAAAATACTAATCACGATTGATAATGTTATCGACCAGTATCCCATGGCACTCGGAAACTTTGAAAAAAATTAATATTTAAAGTAAAAATTGAAACAGTCTTATTAAGTTTTATTAAATTTCAAACATTTTTTCGCGACGCACAGCTTTCACGTAAACGTCTGATGCGAATGTGATACGAGTACTACGAGAATATATTTTATAGTAGATCTTAAAAGCCTGTGTCTATGATACCAGAAATCGGTCTGAGGAGTGTTCAGCCAATAAAATTGCCTTTCCATAAAAACTGTAATTAATTGGCTACATATTTCTCGGATCAAGGTCTCGGATCGATTTCTGGTATCGTGGACACAAAACTTTAAGAGAGTGCTAACGATAAGACCGAACTTCGACGGGAAAGCGCCCTCTAGATGAAATTAAAAATGTCGGTAATTTACCGGAAATTTTAAATCAGTCGAACTTTCTAAATTATCGATCAACTCTCTAAGTTACGTCCTTCCAATATTTTCAAATTAACTCCAAATACTGAAAATCTATAGTACGTGATATATAACTATAGATTATTAGTCGAAAATATTCACTTGAAGTTCGAAGTGAATATTAGACGCAACTCAGAGCCCAGAGCGCGTTTGGGAGTTGCTATTAGCTATTAGACTACGTAATTCTATTGTTGTATGTGACCAAGATAGACTGATGTGTAACAAGTCGCCGAATGTCTTCTTAAACAATTAGAAATAAAAGTATACATTGCTCAGAAGCAGTGTAGAAGTCACTTTTTTATGTTCAATTCATTATGGATCTGAATGTAATATGTAAGTGCCTGAGCAGAAAGATCCTCGAAACCATTTATGATTCTATCGCATCTTTCTGCTTAGGTCATATTGCGCAGCAATACATGTATCCTATTCGAGGAGCATGAAATGCACACTTGTAACGCGCAAACTAACGACTTTTTGTTCTTTGTCTTATAAATTTATCTTATAAAAAGAATATATTCATACTTGTATTTATTTATAACGTCTGGTATATACTGATTTGAGTCCTTTTTGAGTATAGAATAATGTATGCGTTCATTGGTAAACCATGATTAAAACGCGCGCTCGTCTACGCTACTCTACATCCAACAAAACTCATGAACGTCAGTGCACATGTAAGCTTAGCAGATTAGTTTTTAAAAAAATTGCATAGAACATTCTTTTAGTATATGTATGTATATACTGGATTTGTATATGTAATGTTAGAATATAAAAACATATATACCCAGTAAAAACAATTTAGTCAAAACGATGTCAAAGTACCATCAAATTGACGGGGGGGTATAACGTCAAGAAGAGTAATCAAAATGACGGAAGTTTTGACTGCAAAACGTCTCATGCCTGATGATGATGATTCACGTCTGTTTGACGTTAAATTTACTTTTTTTACAGGATTATAAGAATAAGTGAAAACTCAACAAAATTTTTTTCCATTTTTGCCATTTTTAAACAAAAATTTTTGATGTATTCTTCTTTTATATTTAACGAAGAATACATTCAAAAAATCATTTTTGTTCAAAGTGGAAAATACGAGTTTTACAGTTAAATCCCTTAAATACAATAATAAAATTAGGACACAATGTTTATTAAAATATTGTTGTCGTGTTGCGGTGAGCACGAGGGGTTCGAGATCTGACGAGAGATGGAGACGAAGGGGAGGGCCACAGCGGTGGTGTAATAGAATAGTAGTTTTAATAAAGGGTTAGAAAATCTGTAAACTGACTTACAATTAATACCAATGTATGATGTGTCAGAGAGAAAGAAATTTGTTTCATGACATCTCGCTAAAGTACAGACTAAGCACTTTGATTTTAAGACGCATACCATATATGCATACCATATATGTATCTATATACATATACTATATATATATGTATCATATAATATTACTTTACTAAGTCTGTTTTCTATTGCTTCACTGGTGCACACAGTTAAAGTGGAACAGTATGTTTTACTCTAACTCACTGTACCAGCGCTTACCAATGCTAAAAGTGGTGTGACTATACATAACAAATAATATTATAAAAAAAAATGAAAGGATGAAAATGATTGAAAGAGAATGAAAGAATAACAGAAAATGAATGACATAGAATAAGACAAAAAATATGAAAAAATATAAGGAATATGACAGAGAAATAAAAATAAGAACAAATGAGAGAACAAAATAATGAAAGTAAGAAAAAATAGAGAGAGAGAGAGAGAGAGAGGGAAGAAGGGAGGAAGGGAGAGAGAATGAATTTTCTCTCAATCTTCCTTATTCTCTTTCAAGTTCTTTATTTCATGGCATTTTGAAAATTCAGAAATTATGATTTTAGTTAAGCGTAAGAGAAAATAGTAGAGTCGTGATAGAGATAGCAGTAGGAGAGATAGATGCTGAGGACCCCATATCGATAACCGCATAGATCACCGTGTAGAACATATTGGTACGTGTACAGTGATCCCAGATTCTAAATCTCGGTAATCAACGCGGTAGCATGAAAGGGATAGCTACATACGCATTATGGAGCATTTCATATATACATATACGATACGTGGTTAGGTTGCCATTCTCCATTTATGCTACCGAGTTGAATTAAAAGCCGAATAAATTGGAAGTTAAAAATATCACCATCGTTGATAATATCCCCTTTGAAATTTTTTACCTTTTATATAGAATATTTTCTCCTTAGCTAGTTTTAGATATTCGACTATTAATTAAAATAAAACACACATATATAACAATGTATACACAATATAAACAACATGTATTAAATATCAATGTTATTGTTATTTGCAAGTAATAATTATAAAAGTTTTGGTTTCATAAATTTTAGGAAAATATAAATACGCAAATGTGTTTTTATCTGTTAAGCTATTAAAAATTGTATAAAGTTATTATAATGCATTCGAAATTTTAAATATAATATTTTAAATAAAATTAGTAAATTTATTATACTGGAACATACAAGATTAAGTTAGTAAGACAAATTAATTTCTATTGGATAAATTATTTTTATTTATTATTATATATTATTATATATTATTATTATCATTAAGAAGCGATAAAAACGTTTTTTACTATCTTTGATAGACAAACAATCTTTTTTAAATGAAATATAATTTTCCAGAGTTAAATAATTTGTAAAATTGTGCGAAATATGTTTCAGACGAAACTTGTTTGTTTTTAAAAAGGATCCGATGATACTTCATACGACCCACTTTCTTTATGCTATTTCCAAAATGGTACGTTATCACTAACTTCCGATTCAAATTGGAAGTTGTTGATATCATCATTGTTTATTTTTTTCGAAATTTTTTAACTTACTTTTGCTTAAAACATTTTCTCTCTTATATTATACAATTTCAGAAATATTCGGTTATATTAATTAAAACACAATACTTATATATACTTACATATACTTACTAAATGATGTCTGCACAGTAGAATTTACACACGTTTCCAATTAATAGTTCCGTTTATTGTAGCTTAAGCAAGATTGCACTCTACGTCTATATAATCATGCATATACGTACATGTGTAGATATGTGGAGACATATCAATGTAGCACTTGCATCCAATTGGACCAATCATCAGTAATTGGACTTTAATTTTTTTCTCGAAAAAGTGCTTTAATTACTATTATTCACCGTTTGATAACATTACACTTAAAAATATATGCTTTGTAAACACAAGAAGTTGAATTGTGGTAAGTTAAAAAGTATCAAATAAAACTTTAACATCTATTGAACAATTATTTCTTTATCTATTTTTAATCTTTCCAATAGTTCAATAGTGTACTTCAAGTATCCGTTATTGCGTGTATTGTTGTATCATATAACTTCATTGAATTTTATTGTTAATTGTTTTTCAATTTTTTATTATATTTTTTATGTTTTTTAAAATTAAGTATATTCTGTATTGTTTCTATTTTTGACATCATTTCGACATTATTTCCAAATTAGCTTTCTCACTAGGTCGAATCATCTTTCCGTTGACTAAGAGATCGGGTCTATAATAGATGTATGTATACAAGATAGATGTATGTAGATGAATGTATGATGATGATGTATGTATGATGTATGATGATGTAGGTATGTATGTATTATGATGTATGTTGATGTATGTATGTATGTATGTATGTATGTATAGATGTATGTATGTATACATGTATGTATGTATAGATGTATATAATATATATATATATATATATATATATGTATATTATATATATATATACAGGGTGTCAGATAATTCGAAGTCCACCCGTAAACTGCAGGTAGAGTAGGTTAAACTGAGCAGAAAAGTCCTGTATCATTTTTTGATATTCTTAATATTTACCGAGATATTAACAAAAAAAGATTGGCGAATCCGCGCGAGCAAAGCGCGCGCGGCGAGAAGGACGTCCCACCGCTACGTGCTCACTAGGCGCGCAGTGAAGCGGTGGGAGATAAGGCTATCACACACAATTTCCATAAAGTTCCATTACTTAGCCAGAACATAACATAATAAAGTTGGCAAGACACACGATGATCCATAGTCCGTAGCATAGTGACGCCATATGTAATAGCGGCAATACCGCACACTCAAGTGACAAGTGATATTTGAGCGTGATATTTGAAATTGTGTTGCTATTAAGAAAGTGTTTTATTGATATAAAGAACTATTGACATTTTACATTAATAATAAAATTGTACGGAAGCATTCCACCGTTCTTTTCAATGGTAGGTACACAATGTTTTTTATGGCACAAATATAGAAAAGACGAAGAAAAAATATAGGTTAATTTTTATGTTTTGACCTGCAAAGAATATAAAATTTTAATTTTAATTTATTTATATTTTACAAGATATGGATCGGATGCTGCTTATATATACGTGGATGTATGAATATATACTTTTACGCAGAAGACGTGATAAACGATGGATTAATCGGAAGTGGTGGGTGAGACCAATTAATGAAAACCGTAACAACCAGGGAGACTTCATGTTCCTATTCCATGAATTGAAAGACGACACGGAAATGTTTTTCCGGTATACACGCATGAGTGTTGACGTCTTTTATTCTCTATTGGAGCTGGTTTCACCAAGTTTACAGAAGCAGAATTGGCGAGCGCTCTGTCCAGAACAAAGATTAGCTGTAACTTTGCGGTAAGTTATATATATTGCACCTGGTGGAAATTCTAATTTGAAATTACAAATTTTCTCAAAAATAACCTCACGATGAGTTTTTTACCATGATGTATATAACAATAACAATAAACCAAATTCGCTTATGATAATTTTCTATGATCGTTATTCGATAATTTCTAATATTTTAGGTATTTAGCTACTGGAGATCAACTCCTTTCCATTGCACTGGCATACCGGATTGGTCAATCAACTGCATCGTCGATTATTAAACATACTTGCAAGGTGATATCTAGAATTCTAACTCCACTCTATTTGACTCCACCTACACCAGATAAATGGGTTCAAATTGCAAACGGTTTTCTTAATCAGTGGAATATTCCGAACTGCGTTGGATCATTTGATGGTAAACACGTACACATTCAAGCACCGGCAAACTCTGGGAGTTATTATTATAATTACAAAAATTACCATAGCATTGTTCTTATGGCTGCTTGCGATTGTAATTATAAATTCATACTCATTGATGTCGGAGCAAATGGCAGTGTTAGCGATGGAAGTATATTTGCTACATCCGAAATTGGACAAGCTGTTAAATACGAAAAACTTGGTGTACCACAAGGATGGATACAGCTTCCTGGAAGTGATAAATCGACACCATATTTTTTCATCGGTGACCAAGCCTTTCCATTAATGAAAAACTTCATGCGGCCTTTTGCTGGACGTCGATTGGAAGAAAAAAAGGAAATATTCAATTATCGATTATCTCGTGCTAGAAGAACAATAGAAAACGCATTTGGAATTCTTTGTTCTCGTTGGAGAATTTATCGTCGTCCAATATGTTTGGATATTAGTAGCATTGACGACTTGGTAATATCTACTGTTTGCCTCCACAATTTTTTAAAAACCAAGGATGAGGAGCGTGCGCCAGGAAATCGAACATATTGCGATGCTCAATCGATTGATAGAGAATTGGAAAGCGGCGAAGTAATTCCAGGATCATGGAGAAACAATTGTCAACCGGAACAACTAATACCGAGTAGCGCGCATCGAGCAAGCCGAATTGCAATGGAGACCCGCGATATCTTAGCAGATTATTTTATAACACCGGAAGGTGAAGTTCAATGGCAGTACGATTATATTAGAAGAGGCAGGAACAATGATTAACTTTCAGAATATTAAAGTCTTGAAGTACTGGTTGTAAAACTAATATGTGAAATTAAATATATACATTATAAGTAAATATATATGTAATAATTGTTAGAAATAACATGTGGAATTATTATTTAAAAAAAAAAAACAAATTTTCAGAAAAATCTCTTTATTCATAAATAATTTTTACAATTTCTTGTATCTTTAATTTACTCCTCTCCTCTGACATTTTTTCAAGCTCTGTTGCGATCCAATCTGCAAATTTTTTACAATTGCTTTCGGGCAATCGTGGCGCCTGGTTTGTAACCATAGTTTTCAATGCCGCTGAAACTTCGCGAAAATCCTGCTCCACCGGATCTGTATTTTTCCTTTTTCTTGTCCAACGCCCAGTAATCGAGCTCGGAGAACTCGAGATGCTTCTCTCTTCTGTAAAAATATATACATTGTGCATTTTTAAGTAAATGGTTCAATTATCACATCAACAAATATTTAATATTTATAACTAAACTTAACAAATATTGGACATGTGTTAAAAAATATTAATAGATGTCAAAATATACAAACCAGAAATAGTGCTGGCGACAGGGCTTGGTGATGGTGAAGGAGTGCATGGAGACTGTAAAGTCATAACAAGTTATCAGCAACTGATTCTACATTTGTAACATAAGCCGGTATTCATAGTCGAGTCTTGTATTTAAGACCGTCTTAAGTTTATCTGCAGATACTCCATAGCCAATAAAATGATCTATACAGCATCTGAACAAACTTAAGACGATCTTAAATATAAGATCTGGGGATCGATCATGTAAGCGGAAACGTAAAAAATGAAAAAATTTATGTAAGTAATGTCACACTCGTTATATAATTTTTTTTACTTTTCGCCCTAGGGAAAAAGTTACATGATTGATACCCTGATTATGAATATCGGCCATAGACTTGGAAATGGTTATGATACTATTAAAAGACTTACCGGTGACGATTCCATTGATCCTCGTGATTCTTCATGGTACCATGCTGATTCTGGTAAAATTGGAGATGACATAGGTCTGGTTGGTACAAAGCTTGGTGATGGCGATGACGCTGGCAATGATGATGCAACTGACATAGGTATGGTTGGTTGAGACATCTGCTGCAATACTGTGCTTGGTGATGATAATGATGATGCAACTGATGTAGGTATAATTGGTTGAGACATCTGCTGCGATACTATGCTTGATGATGGTAATGATGATGCAACTGATGTAGGTATAATTGGTTGAGACATCTGCTGCGATACTGTGCTTGATGATGGTAATGCCGATGCAACTGATATAGGTATGGTTGGTTGAGACACCTGCTGCGATACTGTGCTTAGTGATCCAGATTTAAACTGTTGAGATACCTGCTGTGGTTGTCTTGGACCAGATGTTGCAATATTTGTGTAACTTCTGAAAAACAAGCATGAACAAAATTGTTATTATTAAGACTCCTGCTGTTATTGACTGTTATCATATACATTTGCATATACATTGCCATTTTAACACTTAGAAGTTTTTTTCACATACTCTACATTTTTCTTTGTCTTTTTTAATTGAAGCATTCAAATTAGGATTTTCCACTAAAGCTTTTCAGTCATATATAACCTCATTTCGTTGATATTTGAATTTTTTTACTCACTTCCTTGTTTGAACATGCTCTGCAAGAAACATCATATTCTTGTACAAGGAAAATGGTTTCCTATTCGTGGCTCCACTCCCACTTCTTGTTTCAGCATCAATTAATTTTTTTTCTTTCGAGAACCTTTCTCTCAATCGCAACCAACGCCTTTGACAATGTTCAACTAAAATTTTAATAATTAATTTATACAGATATCAATTCTATACACTTATTTCGAAATATTTTAAATATTTTAAAAATAAGAATTTTAATTTAGTTTGCATTGATGTAGATATTGGCTTTTTTGTAAGTATATATCTTATTCATTATAATTTTACTTACCGGAACAGTTTGCAATAGTTGCAATCTCAATCCAAGATTGTTCCCGCATCACCTGATTCTTGAAATTTTTAGTATTTTTTATGTAAAGGTGCGGATAACCCCTAACTAAATCTATTATAAACGCGTCTGTATCACTTTCATTTTCCACAGTAGTGTCCATATTATCGTCGCAATCAAGAATAAAGTTGTTATCGTAACAATGATCCATTTTAAACGTTTTTTTAACTAACTCCTTATTTATTATACTTCAAAGATTCACTTGGATAAACAATACAGAAAAATAATGAAGCATATGAAAGATAGTAGAAGTACATAACCTAATACAACTACACGCTACACTGTACACTCAGCAACGTTGCCATAAGGAGATGAACGCTACAATCTGATTGGTAGTCCATAAAGTCTCTATGGAAAAATTTCAACCATACTGAATTTTTCGTCACTATGGCTATGTCTTATGCTTACGTTATGGCATATTATGGAGACGGCAAATCCAGCAACGTGATTGGTCAAAACCTTATGGACGTACTTATGGCTATGTTATGGAAACTGTGTGTGATACCCTATAGAGCGGTGGGATTACACCATGGATCTAAAAAGATATGGATGGAGTCTATAGCAAGGGGGCTGTGAAATTTGCGGTAAGGGGAATGCATAGTGCTGTCTCTTTCTGTAGGTAACCTTCGGCTTTGTAACGAATGTAACCGAAGATATCCGAACTGCGCATTGCGTCTTGTACAGTTTATATATCATAACTCCTTGTAGACGCTTTATATAAAGTAAAATTGACGTATTCAAGAGTTAGCTAATATGGGATATATAATCTTTCGGGAATCATCGGATATGCGACGGAAACATACGAAGGTTACCTACAGAAAGAGACAGCACTATGCATTCCCCTTGCCGCAAATTTCACAGCCCCCTTGCCCGTATACACACTTTAGACTCCATCCATATTATTATCTTCTTTAGATCCATGGATTACACCAAATAATTCGGTGCGGTCGCCGCGATGTTTCAGTATTACGCTCGTAGACTCCTCCCACCATCTCACTGCGCGCTTAGTGAGCACGTAGCGGTGGGACGGCCTTCTCGCCGCGCGCGTTTCCCTCGCGCGGATTCGCCAATCTTTGTTTGTTAATATCTCGGTAAATATTAAGAATATCAAAAAATGATACAGGACTTTTCTGCTCAGTTTAATCTACTCTACCTGCACGGGTGGACTTCGAATTATCTGACACCCTATATATAGTAAGTCTTGAGCCATAAGAAACTGACCAATCACAGTCGATTATTCTCCACGTATTCGACTATGATTGGTCAATTGTAATTGGTCAGCTACCCCTATTGTAGACCCGCTTTTTTAACTGAAAGATATCTTTAATGATATCAACGAGTATAACGAGGTTTAGTAATTCTTTCAGATGACTGGTACCGTCTGGGTTTGCTATCACAAGATCTATCTCTATAATATATTACCAAAGTTAAATAATAAATTAAAGTAAAGTAAATATTAAATTATTTATACCATTTTTATATTTATATACCAATTTATTAAGTAAGGTAAAGTGGGGTGTTGTGTGCCGGGTTTTGTTTTTGGACCATAACTTTCTCAAAAATGCATATTGTTGTAATGTTAAACATTCTATTTGTAGCTTATCTTATTGCCGAAGAACCTGTAATAGCAGTTTTTTGAATTTCGCAAATTTTGAAATTGTTTTCGAATTCTGAAAAAAAGTGTAAATTTGGGATTTTGAAAATTTGTGGGGTGTTGTGTGCCACGACTGTAAATAGTAGAAAATAGCATTTTTTGATAAATGTTCTTTATTAAACTTTGAAAAAATGAAAATATACGTTCATAATTATAATAGAGAAAAAGTTTAATCAGTTTCAGCCGCTTCGCATTGAGAACAAGTGAAATATCCTGTTTTCATATTTGCACTTTAGATGAACAGCCCGATCGCATTCATTGCAATGAATTGCGTTATTTCTGTTCAGTTTTTTAGGCATATTGCGCATACAAATAATGCAGAAGTCGACGTCCTCCTCATCTGATGATCCAGAGGGAGTTTTTGTTGCCGGTACGGTTTTTGCCAAATTTGCCACCGTCATTTTTTCTATACACCGAGACAATTTCATTCTACAGATATTATATGATTTGCTCACTGTCCGGATAGATTTATTTTCAATTGCAATTTCTTTTATCGCAGCAAGTAACTCAGTAATATTGGTCTCTGGCTTCGGCGTACTTTTGTAAGTATTGCGAGGCATGGTGACTATGAAAATCCTGTGAAAAAGAAACAAAAATTAAAAAAAAGTAATGAAGTTCCACTTCAAAAATTACTGCAATTACTTTACATTTGCATGAAAAATGCAAAGAATGCGTTAAAAATGTCTAAAATGTATGACACATGTGTGCTGCGTTGGTAAAATGTCGAAAATGGAGTGGCACACAACACCCCATATTCCGTGGCACACAACACCCCATATGCTACATTTCGAAATAGCCACCATAACCTCGTCACATGCTACATTAGCACAAAATCACTTTAACGATTTTAAAGGCAATAGTCCATAGATACTTTTAAATATCTGAAGATTTACCTGTCGCTTCACTTGCCTGCAAAATTGCGTGAAGAAAAATCGTCTAGAAAACTTTTTGGAGCACAACGAAACGAGAACAATTCGTAAAACTTGTGGGACACGTGCACAAGCGTCGGATGCTCATGAAAAGTGAGAGTAGGTCTAGAAACTAATCTGACATTACGTAGATGACGTCATACTAATCCGACATGGCGGTGAGTGGCACACGACACCCCATGGCACACAACACCCCACTTTACCCTATATACAAGATGAAAACATCATAAATCAAGTTAACATCTTTGATAGTTTTATAAGACTTACTTTTATAAAACTTTTTAAAACATAATAATATTCTCTCTGAATGTTTAATTTATATTTAATATTAATTAAATCAAATTTGTGTATCTCTTCGTTATCATTTACATAAAAGCTTAATTATTATTACTTAATTTACATTAATAAATTTTAATAATATTATTACATTAATATTTACATTAATATTTTTAACAATATAAAATAATTTTAATAAAAACGAAATATATTTTTGTAGCTTATCTTGAGAGCTTTCCAAAGCACTATGAAAAAGTATTTTTCTCTTAAATCAAATAAATAATCTTCTTTTCGCCAGTGATGATAAAATCAAGAAAAAGAGGAGGCAATAAATGATGTGCAAACTGGCAATCGATACATTTATTAAAGGCACAACGTTTCGATCATGGAATTTGGTCCTTATCAAGTGTATAATTCAGAATAGTGCCGCAGGAATTACATAGTATAATAAAATAAAACGACAATGTTACAAAAATGTCGAGTTTAAACAGGAGAGTCGATAATCCATGACTGTTAAAAAGCGACGATTTTTCTCTTAAGTACATTTTAAGTTATAGGATTTTAAGTTATAAGATTTGAAGTTAACAACTTTTGACGTAAAATACAAGATAACTTGTGGTGTTTGGCAACATATTTTTTTTTTAAATCAACCATGAGTTTTCTTTACACCAATGATTGATCTCATTGTTCTGTGAAAAAAAGTGATTAATTGTGATGAAAAGAAGTGATTAAAAGTGATTACGTTGTGGTGATTTCATTTTTTATATTGGTCTCAAAATATTTTATCGCCTGAGTGTTTAAAAGTTTTATATTGAATAATCGTCCGAGTGTCGGAAAGGTTCTAACAAAAATGTACTTTATGGTCATAATCACTGACATATGAGTTATTTCCTTACCGCAAACGTAGAATTTGTTTGTCGGATTTCTTACAGAATTAATTTTAATTCCATAACAACACTCAGCAATAATATCGTTCGTATATCTGTCGAAGAAATTTTTCATATTCACGTTTCTTTTTTCCGTTGGTAATGTCGACATAACTTCAGCGAAGTCCTTAGCATGTTCCAACATCAAAGTAAATATAATTTTCATGTTTCTGGATGCAAAGAAAGAACTCAGTAACCGTCTTATATCTTGCCACTTTTTTCCTTGCAGACTAAACAGATTCTTCGTAACTATAGGTTCATTAAAGTCAGCCAAAACAGGGCGATCGTAAAAAACATCGAAATTCTTGATAAGAACAGATTTAATGAGTTCCCAATCACGGAGCAAGAGAATCGGCTTCGTTGTAGCGTACAATCCAATGTACTTTGCGTCTTGATTATAGTTGTATATCCTTCGGGTGAAATCGACGAATGATGTTTGACGTAGTATAACTGATGTCATCGTACTCAGTTAAAACAGTTCCCCTTTTCGAACGCTCAGATCAGCTCGCCGGATTCGGGGTTCGATGGGTTTTCAAAAGAAACGTGTACGCGTGAGAATTTGGATAGAATGGTTACGTTTATTGACTGATATTAAAATACAAGGCGCGGAACGCGGTGGTATGTACAATGCGCGAATGAAGGATGGTATTTACAATATGACGCGAATGATGGTATTTACAATGTGAATGCGCTACAATGCGCTGAGCGTGGAGGGTAACGGTCGCGGTTGACCGGACGGTGGGCCCACCGTGTGTGGGCCGTGCGGTAGCGGTGTTATCGCGTTGCGCGCGCGGTAGCGCCGGGTATTCGGTAATAGCGGCGCGATCACGCGGGAAGCGCGTGACTCGGTATGACGCGGTACCGCGTATCTCTGGCCGTCGGTGTTTAAAGGCCCGCGGGTTTCGGTGCGATTGCCGTATCAATGGCGGGTCGAGGTTTGCTACCGTTATTTGCGTGGCGCGGGTTTCGTGGACGGTACACGGGAGGAGGCACTCGGACCGAGAACGCTCGGCGGTAACGGAGAACACTCCACTACTCTCTGATCGAGGCCTTTGCCGGAGAGGCACGGGTGGTCTGTGCTAGGCCAGGAGCCGAGAGGCCTCGGCGGAGACAGAGTACGCTCTACCCCACGTCCTGTGTTAGCTTACAATGGAGGCTGCACCGAGGTGACGGCCGAGACTGTCTCGGCGGAGACGGAGTACGCTCCACCCCACGCGTTCGGTTCGGTGCAGTCGGTGATGATTAGGAGACAGCGACCGAGAACTCTCGGTGGAAGCGGAGAACGCTCAACTTCCTGACTCTGCTGTTTTCTGGGATACGGTTCGGGATGGCTTCTTTAGCGTCGGCTTATTGCTTCGGCTGCGGAATCCGGAATCGGTACTTTGCTAATTACGCGCGGCTTTTTATACCCCGAGAATTCAGGTTTCTCGGGGTAGGAGTTACCCCCGCCACGGTCGGTACGTACCGAGTTCTCCGGAGCGGGGAGATCGGTTTCGGCGTGCTCGAGTCGCTCGTCGCTCGGCTTTTCCCGACGCCGTTCGGGTCTGACGCGAGGCCGTTGGCCTCGAGCGTTATTTGTGAAAATGTTTAAAAATAATGTGGGGCGCACCGCGCCCCTCTCTGCCGTCTTGGTCGGGTGTACGGACCGGCAGAACGATGTTTTTTGAGGGCATCGTTACATCACCCCCTTTCAATACATAGCGCGAATCATAGGCGCTACTTCGCCGCATGTGCTACCGTGCCGCTATTTCTTTTTCACGGAGCGTACCTGTCCGCGGGAGTCAAAGCGGATGTGCCAACGGTCCGCTCCGAGCCGGGCCTTGTATTGCCGGGAGACGTGCGCCGCGTAGTGCGGCACGTCCACTGTGATTCCCGGGGCGACTTCCACGGTGATCGGTGGTGGTGGCAGAGGTCCCATCGGCCGTGCGGGCTCTAGTGTGGGCCGCTTCGGTTCGGATGGTGTGCGTCCAGCCCTGTTCGTCAGCGGCGGTGGCGTCTCAAGCAGCCAGGCTTGTTTCCGGCGGTTCGCCGCGTCCGACCGTTGTATAACGGCGCCCACCTTTGGTATGGTGCGGGTCGGTAGTGAGGCCGGCGCCGCGGGGGTATCGGGCTCTCGACGGAGTCGGGTCCAGCGGGTATCCATGGCTGGTTCGGTAGGATCGTACTCCCCTGAGCCTTGGAGCAGCTCCTCAATTTCTCGTAATATGTCTTTCTCCATGACTAGACACAATCCAAATGATCGGGTCGGTGCCGTTAATTGTTTATTCGTCCTCGTCGGTGACGTCCTCGGTGTCGTTGTTGTCGCCGGGGCTGTTGGTGGGGGGCCCGATTTTCAGATCCTTGACGTGTATATGACGATACCATTTCCCCTTGTCGTCGCGCAGATCCACGATAACGGGGGATACAATTTTTCGCACTTCTAACGGTCCGGTATACTTGGGCGCCAGTTTCGCGTTGAAACCCCTCGCTTTGTCGGAGAGCGGGTGTTCTCTCTTCCATACTTTTTCGCCGATGACGGGTTTCCACTGTCGCCGGCGCAGGTTATAATGTTTTGCTTGGCGTTGGAATGCCCGCGCTAGGTTAATGCGGACCAGTTCGTACGCGTCTTCGAGGCGTTGCCGCAGCGCGAGGGGTTTCGTGGTCGGTGCTCGCAGGGTCGGTTCTTCTGGCCGGCGCAGCTCGCGCCCGTGGTTGAGGAAGGCGGGGGAGAAACCGGTCGCGTCGTGGTGCGCGGTGTTAAACGCGAATTGGATCTCGAGGAGGTGCTCGTCCCAGGAGCGGTGCCGCCGGTCGACATATTGCGCGATCATCGTTTTGATCGTGCGGTTCGTGCGCTCGACCGGGTTGCACTGCGGTGCGTAGGGGGGCGTGAATACGTGCGTGATGCCTAATCCCTGTAGTGCTCGGGATAATTCACCGGATTTTAATTGGGTGCCGTTGTCGGAGAGGATTTCGGATGGGCAGCCGTGGCGGAGTATAATCGCCTCGTTAATCGCGTGTAGGACGGCGGGGGTGGTGGCTCGGCGGAGGGGGCGGATTTCGACCCACTTCGTGAAGCGATCCTGCATATCGAGAATCCAGGTGTGGCCGTTTTTGGAGCGCGGTAGGGGGCCGATGAGATCTATCGTGACCTGTTGCCAGGGGTGTGTTACGTTCGCGGCGTGGAGCATTCCGAGCGGCCGGCGTTGCTCGGCCTTGTGCGCGAGGCAGTTCTGGCACTTCTGGACGTATCGGGCGATGTCGCGTAGCATCCCGGGCCAGTAATAATGCGGCGCGATCCGTGCGATGGTTTTCGCGATCCCTAGGTGCCCCGCGGTGGGCTGATCGTGGTACCGGGTCAAGATTGCGGACCTCCCTTCCCTCGGAACGCATTCTTTCCACTGCTCCTCCGGCGCGGTGTCTTTAAAATCGAGGCGGTGTAGGATATGACGGTGTAATTTGCCGTCGATGATCCGGTAATCTGGAGAGCCCTGGGTGCCGGTTTGCGTCAGTTGCCACTGCCTTCGGTACCATGGGCATGTGGTGGTGCGGATGTTAGCGACTATCGGTTGCCGAGAGAGAGCGTCGGCCACTTTATTCAATGCGCCTTTCCGGTATTTCACTTCGAATGCATACTGCTGCAGCTCGAACGCCCAGCGTCCGAGGCGTCCGGTTGGGGATTCGAGTTTTTGCAACCATCGGAGCGACTGGTGGTCGGTCACCACGGTGAAGTGGTAGCCCTCGAGATAGCCTCTCATTCGGCGTATTCCCCACAGGACGGCCAGGCATTCTAGTTCTGTTGCGCTGTAGTTTCGCTCGGCGGCATTTAGTGTGCGGCTTGCATAGGCTATTACTCGTTCTCCCTCCGGAAAATACTGTGTAAGGACGGCTCCCAATCCGGTGGTGCTCGCGTCGGTTTGTAGTACGAAAGCTCTGGAGAAGTCGGGGCAGGCTAGCACCGGGGCGGATGTCAGGGTCGCCTTCAGCTTTCCGAACGCCGCTTGTTCGGACGTTCCCCACGCCCATCTGGCGTGTTTCTTCGTTAAGGCGGTCAGTGGCGCGGCTACGGTGGCAAAGTCCGGGATAAACCGGCGGTACCACGAGGCTACCCCGAGGAACTGCCGTATCTGTTTTACGGTCTGCGGGGTCGGCCATTCCTTAACAGCTTTGACCTTCTCGGGGTCCGTCCGAATTCCCTCTCGGTCGATCACATGACCAAGGTATTTTAGCTGACTGACGCAGAACCGGCATTTCTCTGGATTCAGCCGCAGTCGGGCGTCTCGCAGGCGGCGGAAGACCTCTCGTAATGATTCCAAATGCTCGTCAAACGTTCGGTTGCATATAATGATGTCGTCCAGATACACGAATACGTGCGGCTCTAATTCTGGTCCTAGCACGGAATCTAACAACCGCTGGAACGTGGCAGGCGCGGAATGTAGCCCGAACGGCATTACTCGGAATTGCATTAAGCCTTTTCCGGGGACTGTGAAGGCCGTGACCGGGCGGCTGTCGGGCGTCAGCGGGATTTGCCAGTACCCGTTCTTCAGATCTAGCGTGGTCAGGTACTGCGCCCCCCGTAGCTTGTCGAGGGTAGCCGGTATCTGCGGTAGAGGGTAGGCGTCTGGTTCCGTGACTTCGTTCACCCGCCGGAAGTCAATACAGAAACGCGGTTTGCCGTCTTTCTTTTTCACGATGACCACCGGGGAGCTCCACGGGCGTGCGTGAAGGTTCGATGATCTTGTTCTTTAACATTTCTTCCACCTCCTGGTCGATAATGGCCTGCATCGCGGGGTTACGCGGTCGATAACGTTGTTTGATCGGTGGTCCTCGTACCACTCGGATCTCGTGTTGGATCTTGTCCGTTGGCCCTTTGATTCCTTCGAACAGGGCGAGCTCTGTACGTAGAAAATTTTGCAGCTGGTTTGCCTCTGTTTCGGAGCTCGCCGCGAGTTCCGCGGCTGGCGACGGTGCCGGGTGGACGTTCCGCGGGGGCGGCGGCGGAATGCTCAATCGTGTTTGCCCCCATAAGTCCATGCCGATCAACATGGCGTTTTCGAGCGTCGGCATGATCTGGAACGCCTGGATGTACGTTCGGTATGCAATGCGGATTGGGCAGGTGATAGTGCCCTGCGTGTGCGAACTCGTGCCGTCTGCCAAATGCACCTGTCCGTCGGTCATGGCGACGCTGAACCCTTCCTCCTCCAGTTGGTGCGCGGTGTTGGCGTTTATGAAGGACGCCTCCGACCCGGTGTCCAGCAGTGCTTCGATCGGCATTTGTCGGACGTGTACGGTTAAGTGCGGCCGTGGCGTAAAGTTTATTCGGAGGGCCGGGGCGCGGCCGCTTTTTCCCCGGACCCGCTGCGGTTTCCCGGCGGGTGGCACTCCTTGGTGAGCACACCGTCTTTCCCGCATTGGGAGCAAAATTTCCGCGGGATCCGGCGGCAGTCAAAGCGGGTGTGGCCCCGTTGCTTGCACCGCCAGCAGCATTCGCGCCGGTCATACGCGGCGGCAGCGGCGGTGGCGGTCGGTTTTGAAGTCGCCTGTCGCGCTCGGCATTGTTCCTCTATCTCTTCTATCTCACTTATTCGTCGGAGCAGGTCTCCTGGTCGGCGTAGGGTATCTCGCGGTACGTGTAACTTGAATCGTGGGTGCATGTTCTCGTACAAGTGATCGATTTGCTCCGCGCAAGAATACCCCCCGGCCCTGCGCATCATCGTGCCTATGTCGGTAGCGAATTTCCGGAAGGGCTCGTCGGGTTTTTGTAGTCGCGCCTGTATCTCGCGAGTTAACTGGTGCCGGTAGCGGCGCGGCCAAAAATATTCCCGGAAGTCTTGCACGAAATCCTCCCACTCGAGCCACTGTTCGCGGTTGTTACGGAACCACAATAGGGCTTCGCCTTTAAATAGTTCGGGGAGACCACCGAGTAACTGATCGTCGCTGAGTCGGTACGCGGCTTTCAACTCTTCCAACCGTTCGAGGAAAGCCACCGGGTCCTTCCCCTCGAAGTGGCAGCCCCACTTCCGGATTTGGTTCACGGCTTTAACGTGGGCGTGGGTATGGTCGGCGTGGTCGGTGGATACCGTAAGCGCCGGGGGCTCGTCTTTGTCCGTTTGCGGGGTACGGAACATGTCGGGGTGCTGGGTCGCGTATTGGCTAACGCGCCGTCGGAGTTCTTCGAGCGTACCTTCGGTCTCGAGTCCGAGTTTTTCCGCCTCGTCCACGAGCTCGCTTTTCGTGAGCCGGTAGATCCACGCTTTTGGCATGTCCCTTCTTTCCAAATTCTCGCGTCTCGCGGTATTCTAAGCAGGTCCCTGTTCGGGCGCCATAAAACAGTTCCCGTTTCGAACGCTCAGATCAGCTCGCCGGATTCGGGGTTCGATGGGTTTTCAAAAGAAACGTTTACGCGTGAGAATTTGGATAGAATGGTTACGTTTATTGACTGATATTAAAATACAAGACGCGGAACGCGGTGGTATTTACAATGCGCAAATGAAGGATGGTATTTACAATATGACGCGAATGATGGTATTTACAATGTGAATGCGCTACAATGCGCTGAGCGTGGAGTGTAATGGTCGCGGTTGACCAGACGGTGGGCCCACCGTGTGTGGGCCGTGCGGTAGCGGTGTTATCGCGTGGCGCGCGCGGTAGCGCCGGGTATTCGGTAATAGCGGCGCGATCACGCGGGAAGCGCGTGGCTCGGTATGACGCGGTAGCGCGTATCTCTGGCCGTCGGTGTTTAAAGGCCCGCGGGTTTCGGTGCGATTGCCGTATCAATGGCGGGTCGAAGTTTGCTACCGTTATTCGCGTGGCGCGGGTTTCGCGGACGGTGCACGGGAGGAGGCACTCGGACCGAGAACGCTCGGCGGTAACGGAGAACACTCCACTACTCTCTGATCGAGGCCTTTGCGGGAGAGGCACGGGTGGTCTGTGCTAGGCCAGGAGCCGAGAGGCCTCGGCGGAGACAGAGTACGCTCTACCCCACGTCCTGTGTTAGCTTGCAATGGAGGCTGCACCGAGGTGACGGCCGAGACTGTCTCGGCGGAGACGGAGTACGCTCCACCCCACGCGTTCGGTTCGGTGCAGTCGGTGATGGTTAGGAGACAGCGACCGAGAACTCTCGGTGGAAGCGGAGAACGCTCAACTTCCTGACTCTGCTGTTTTCTGGGATACGGTTCGGGATGGCTTCTTTAGCGTCGGCTTATTGCTTCGGCTGCGGAATCCGGAATCGGTACTTTGCTAATTACGCGCGGCTTTTTATACCCCGAGAATTCAGGTTTCTCGGGGTAGGAGTTACCCCCGCCACGGTCGGTACGTACCGAGTTCTCTGGAGCGGGGAGATCGGTTTCGGCGTGCTCGAGTCGCTCGTCGCTCGGCTTTTCCCGACGCCGTTCGGGTCTGACGCGAGGCCGTTGGCCTCGAGCGTTATTTGTGAAAATGTTTAAAAATAATGTGGGGCGCACCGCGCCCCTCTCTGCCGTCTTGGTCGGGTGTACGGACCGGCAGAACGATGTTTTTTGAGGGCATCGTTACACAGTAATGGAAATGATGGTATGTGGATAACATTGTTTCTTTTAAAAAAGTTGAAATTTTTAAAGAAATAATGTATGTTGAAAATACTAATCATGATTGATAATGTTATCGACCAGTATCCCATGGCACTCTGAAACTTTGAAAAAAATTAAATTTTAAAGTAAAAATTGAAACAGTCTTATTAAATTTTATTAAATTTGAAACAGCGCGAATATGTGAAGTACGTACTTCACATAAACGTCTTGTGCGACTGTCTGATCGCGCTCACAAAATAAATAAAGGGTGTCCCAAAATTCACGCAAGAAGTAATTTTGATAGAAAACACAGGTTTATAATTAAAAATTGTAAATTTTTTATTGATATATATAGTGATTGATTTATATAGTATACAGTATAGGGTTATGTATGGAATAGCATATCGGGTAAATGGCCTCCACGACTTTGCTGGCACATACGCACTCTTTTGTTGAAATTTTCCATGATTGTTTTGCATAAATGTGGCTGAATTTCGTTGATACAGCGCTCAATTTCCTCCTTCAAGGCGTGGGTGGTCGTGGGCTTGTTGGCATAAACCTTAGACTTCAAAAAACCCCAAAGAAAAAAATCCAACGGCGTTAAATCGCATGATCTGGGCGGCCAATTCTGATCACCAAAACGGGAAATTACACGACCAGGAAATGACTCATGCAGTAATTGAATTGTTTCTCGGGCTGTATGGCATGTGGCACCGTCTTGTTAAAATCACATATCGTCCATATCCATATCTTGCAATTTTGGCACAAAAAACTGGATTATCATGTCGTGATAGCGAGCACCATTAACCGTTATTGTCTGACCAACTGCATTTTCGAAGAAGAATGGTCCGATGATGCCTCCAACCCAAAATCCGCACCAAACAGTGACACGTTGTGGATGCATTTGTTTCTCAACAATCACTCGTGGATTTTCTGAACCCCAAATGCGACAATTTTGTTGATTAACCAAGCCATCAAGATGAAAATGAGCCTCATCGCTGAAGATGATTTTGTTCGAAAAATCAGCATCCACTTTTTGTTGTTCCATAATCCATTCAACGAACTCTCTTCGCTCTGCGTGGTCAGTAGGCTTCAGTTCTTGAGTCAATTGAACTTTGTAAGCACGAAGATGCAAATCTTTCGTGAGTATACGCTGTAGAGAGCTTCTCGAAATGTCCAATTCTTGACCACGGCGCCGAATTGATGTTTCTGGACTCTCAGCAACACTCTCTCGAACTGCTTCAATGTTTTGTGTTGAACGACTTGTTGAAGGACGGCCAGACTGTTTAAGATCACTAATTGATCCAGTCTCTCTAAATTTTTTAATTAGTCTCTTTACAGTTGATGAAGTTAAATCACTATTCCGACCATATTTTGTACGAAAATTGCGAACTGTTGCTGCAAAACTTTCATTATTTACAAAATATTGCTCAACAATAAAAATGCGTTGTTCTTTTGTGTAGCGCTCCATTTTTAATAACCCTGAACTGTCAGCTGTCACGCTGTATTTTTTTTTTGGTTGGCAACACTTTACCACACAAATGGCGCAAAATTCAAATCTTGCGTGAATTTTGGGACACCCTTTATGTTTTAAAACCAGTTCTGTAAAACAGATTCTCAGTATGCAATCGTAATCGATGCGTTTGTATATTTAATGATCTTATGAATTTCTAATTACAGAGCAAGAAAATCGGCTTCGTCATAGCAATCTAATGTACTGTTGCGCGTCCGCGCTGGGAACCTCCACAAACACGCTATCACACTGTCACACGTGGCACACTTCGCTGAGGCGGAAATAAGCATTCCAATTAAAAGGAACAAGAACTCTTTATTAAAATACCGGAATAAATACCATAAGCTTGTGTGATCATGTCATCTATATCCAATTGTATAATACAGAAAATACAGAGAAAATGTCAGCTCGTCGAGACGGTCCTAGCGTTAATCCGCCGATCGTTGTTAAACAAACGACGGCTCGTTGCCGGGGAGCGCTCCGTGACACGGAGTACACCGGGCCAGAGCGGGTGCAACAGTACTTTACGTCTTGATTGAAGTTGTATATTCTTTGGATAAAATTGATAAATGATGGCGTAATACACTAACTAATATCATGACCAATATCACCCTCAATATTGGAAATGGTAGTACGTGGATAATTTTTTAAAAAAGTTAAAATTTCTAAGGAAATAATGTGTGATGAGAGTACCAATCGCAATTGATGATATTATTGATCAATATTCCATGGTATGTTAAGATCGAAAATTTTGAAAAAAAATTAAAACAGTCTTATTAAATTTGAAATAATTATTTGCGAACATGTGAAGCACGTGTATATATTGCACGTGAAACTGATGCGAACGCATTTATTGGACCTGCTCGTTATTTTACTTCTCTCTCTCTCTCTCTCTCTCTCTCTCTCTATTACACAGAATGCGTATATGTACCTAGCAGTTTCCTTGATTAAATACATTTTTCTAAATACATTTTCCCAATTTAATTTTTCTTGCGCGACTTAGCCGGGCGTGAAAATCTAATATGTATCATGATTATATTTATTTGCAAACTGTGTGTGACGTTTCGTCTCTGAAATTTGTGTACACATCTGATACACGTTCACTTCATATAAGACAAGGAATTCGCCGATTAATTCGATAATTTGATCAATCAAACTTTTGTAGCAACGTCTTTCTCCGTTTCTGATGTAAAAGTACCAGACATCTACTTCGGTACTTTTGAAAATAATCGAAGATCTTCTTCATCGTGTTTCGTGAACTGTGGGAAGAAGCGTGTAAATCAGATTAGACGCCATTTTGAAACTAATGAGTCAGGAAACAGGGTTGAATCGAAAGAAGAAAGAGTGAGATTCCGCTCTCCTGTAGACACGGATTCCTCTTACTCTCCTTCGTTTTCTCTTTCCAGCCTCACTTTGCCTTCGATCTCTTTTGTTTCCTCTGAAATTTTCAAAATTTCCCTCTTATTTCTCTTCATTCCTCCTCATTGTTCTCTTATCCCAGTCCTCTGCCTCTATCTCTATCTATATCTTCTCATCCACTGCATCCTGGATCGGTCTTCTGTTCTATTTTGCATCCTTTTCAATTTCCTCTTGCAAACAATAACGCGTTTCTATAGTCGCGAAATGGTAATTAACCATTTATTAGACATTGCGGAAACAATGGTCCTTATTTCGTTTACTTGTGCATTGTCTCTTTTTACTTGTACAATAATACATCGGTACGGCACGATTAGCACATTTTAAGACAAAAATAATTGAAATTCCGTTAAAGATACGCTATTTTAAAGCGTTCGACAAGTTTGCGATTAACAGCAAAATATTTTCTACTGCTTCCAAGTGTAAGCTACAATTTGAGGTGCAATTATCATGATTTAATCTTAAGCAAAAAAAGTAAACTGTAAACTCAAAAAATACAAGAACACGTATTTTTTCCATGGTCAGCATTGCCTTGTTCATTTTTCTTCCATTTGCATTCTTGTTTCTCAATGAAGATCATATAAATATGCATTTCATTCTTTAAACACAATTTATACCAGTCTATCTTTTCACATAAGAAGATGAATCTTTATGTATTCACGTATACTTTTTATCTCTAAAAAAATTACCTTTTTAAAAAAAGGTAAAGAAAAGGTGCTAAGTCCGCGTCAAAAAGTATCTTTGCAAAATAGTATAATATTATTAACTCTAAAAAACTACTAAAAAACCTATTTCCAAAAGAGTGTGATATTGATCTACACACATAAGTTATTTTAATCCAAACAAAATGGTTTATTTTAAACCATAAAAAAACTATAAGTTATTTAATTATACGTTTTACAAAAATAATGATATCAACAAAATTGTGCTAAGTAAAAATAAAAATTTAAAAAAATATTTAAAAAAAGTTACAAAAAATAAAAAAATAGTTTTAATTTTTTTTAGTATATTCTACTAAAATACTGATATCGAGAAATAAAAATTAAAAAAAAAAAAAAAACAAATAATGTAAAAATATAAAATTAAAAATTATTTACAAAAAAATAAAAATTAAAAATTAATGAAAAAATATAAAAATGTATATAAAAATTGAAAATTAATATAAAAATAAAAAATTTAATGAAAAAACTTAGCGCTGCTAATTTTTAAAATAACATATTTTGTTGCGTGCAGCGTGCGAGTCATTTGTTAACAGACTTGATCGAATTATCAAAGCAGGAAGTGGATACATCGAAAAATGAGATGTTTTATTAAAAATAGAATATATTTGGAATATTTTTGCTTTTGTAGTAAATAAAAATATTGAAAAATGAATTCTTTATAGCGTTTTGAATTGGTAACAACTTCGAGTGCCGGACCCTGTAGTATTTTTAATTTGATACATTCTTCGCGGTAATCGATAATCGCATTAACTCTTATCTTTAATATTACGGAGACACAACGAGAATGAATCATACAATAAATTTATCATTATGCTGTTTGACCTATTAATTTGTTATTCCGTCAACGATCGTGCTCGTCGTATTTTCCGCTAAAACTCGCGCGAAGTTAATTTCGTCTGACTGTGTTAAATCAAAGAATTTAACGAACGCTTCCTTCTGACCAATAAAATTTGTAGTTTGCAACGACACTTGTTTGCATGCGAACGAGATGAGAAATGTAACCCTGAGGAATGATAGTCGCGCTTAATCTTTGAAATACCTACTGCATGGCGGAAGTTTCACGTGTGCGCGTGTGAAATTCGGGGAGATGGAGAGGAGGAGAAAAAACTTCGGTTATTAATTCCAAAAAATAGTGTCCCATGCGTGCAGCGTGGGATGCGGACCTCATCCGCAACGGTGCTCAGGATGGCGTTAAACTGTTTAGCCGAGCGCACGAAGCTAAACGGTGATAACAAAAACAAGCGTGCATAAATTGTACGAACAAAACTTGGTAAAATCCAAATATTCAGTCAGGAATTTAATCCTGGTTTATACATAAAATGTCCACTTTTTTATTCACTTCCAACAAATGATAGTCGTCTTCGACATTCATCTATCTCTAGTTTTCTTTCGAGGAAATGCATGTTGTTGGCAATAATCGTTGCTGGTAATAATTGCGAAAATAATTAATTCTTTTCTCCGAAGAAAGCTTCTGAAAACTCTGTATTTTTCTGTTGTTGACCGACGTACTCTCGAATCCTCAACCAAAAAGCCACGGAAGGAAACTTGAGACAAAACGAGAGCAGATTGACGAAACAACTGATCGACTATCAGACTACTGTGACATCACAAAGATCCTCAAGACAATGTATCAAAACAGCTGATCGTTCTGAGCTAATCATACCTTCGTCTCAACTGACTGCTATTGAGTGCCAGGAGATAAAGAAGTGTTTTTTTTAAAGATATAAAGCTTCGAAATTTTGCGTCTCCGATAGCCACTCGATAGCAGTCTCACGGCGTATCTGACAAGGGGAAAAGTTTAAAAGTATCCCCTTCATTGATCTTAATGAACTTTTAATATGTTGTTTTCCAACTCAAAATAAGGAGACTTTTTTTATATGTGCTAAACGCACTTTAGAGAGTAAAACACTTTAAAAAAAAAATCAGTTTTCCTCTTTTGAAGCGAATATCTACGAGCAAAACGAGCTATAAAAAATAGAAAACAAATTCAAATTGGAAATTAAATTAAAGCTTTAAGATTACTATAAAACAGCGAGAAAATTTTTTTAATTTTATTTTTCAAAATTACCCCACTTTCTAACTTTTTTCCCAAATTTTAAATTTTTGTTTCCATTAAATTAAAAGTTATTTTTTTTAATTCAACCATTATTAAACACCTCCGTATACAAATATCCGTACACAAAAAAATAAATTCTTAAAGAAATGCATATACCTTGATCCAAGAATATTTTATCCTTAGAATAACGCCAAGTATAAAGTGTCTCTGAATAAATTATTCTTAAGACAAAAGAAGAAATATTCGTACTTAAAAATAAAATTTATTTCAGTTAAAGAATAAAGTTGCATTTTTGTCAATGTTTCGTCGACTTCAAGTGAGTTATAGTTGTTTTACGTTTGCATATCACTTTGTGACCACATTGATCGTGATATGCTATGATGAATTGGATTAACGAATTTTTTTGTAGTAGGAAAAAAATAAACATATTTTATAGAAGTTTTTATCATGCACAGCTAGAGCAATTAAATTTGAATACATAATAAGATCTAAAGAAATGATATTGAAAATATAAAAATAACTGCCAAGTACATTTTTTATCTTAAAAATAATTTTATAAACTTTAAACTTTGAGAATATTGCCGATATGAGATTTATGAACAAAATTAATATAATATACATATATATAAATTTCTTAAAAACATTAATTAATTTTGCGCGCGCGCGCGTGTGTTGTGTGAAAATATATATAACATATACAGGGTGTCCGATAATTCGAAGTCCACCCGTAAACTGCAGGTAGAGTAGGTTAAACTGAGCATAAAAGTCCTGTATCATTTTTTGATATTCTTAATATTTACCGAGATATTAACAAAAAATGTCGGCGAATCCGCGCGCGCTTTGCTCGCGCGGCGAGAAGGACGTCCCACCGCTACGTGCTCACTAAGCGCGCAGTGTGGCGGTGGGAGATAGAGCGGTGGGATTATACCAATAATTCGGCGCGGTCGCCGCAGTGTTCTAGTATTACGCTCGTAGGCTCCTCCCATCGTCTCACTGCGCGCTTAGTGAGCACGTAGCGGTGGGACGTCCTTCTCGCCGCGCGCGCTTTCCTCGCGCGGATTCGCCGATCTTTTTTCGTTAATATCTCGGTAAATATTAAGAATATCAAAAAATGATACAGGACTTTTATGCTCAGTTTAACCTACTCTACCTGCAGTTTACGGGTGGACTTCGAATTATCGGACACCCTGTATAAATATAAATATTTGTATATGAGATACAAAAAATTGGTGTTAGTATTAATATAAATGGCGAATAATAATATAAATATAAGTGAATTTACATTACAGTCGATCAATGTGAATGATTGGTGAAGAATATCATTGCTCAATTTTTTCATGCAGAAAATGCAATGTTCTTAAACTTTAAATTTAAAAAGTTAAAAAAACGTGATTAGTTGATTAGAATGATCCGAAAATATCAGTATTTATCATAATTATTTATTTTCTTTAGAGAAATAAGTATAATAAAAGAAACGCTTTATTATTCAATAAATAAGTAATTAAATGTGTTTTGTGTGAGTAGAACATGTCGTTTATAAGTTTCTAAACTTTTGCATCTTAATCATTTCGTCAATCAAACAATTAGACTTTTGAATAGAAAAATATAAAATAATGTTACTTTACGTATAATATTCTGCTTATATGTAAAGTCGGAAACCAGTTTTAAAGTTGTTTTATGAGAAAAAACTATTTTATATGTGACTCACTTTTTGTGACTCTGTGACAAAGTACATAGTGGGATCCTCGAACTTCTCTGCCTCTAGATCAAAAAGTTGAGCCTTCAAAAAATGCACAGTGACCAGCAATATACTTGTAATGTTAAACTATTCCTTAAATAATGAATTCAAGATTATACTTGAATGACTACTTTTAGATTTTATAGAAAAACTGTAAGTAAATTTTTAAACTTTAAATTTTTAAAACTGTAAATAACTTTTTTATTTTAAAATCAACTTCTATAGAATTATACATAAATAATAATATATATAAATTTTTTAACATGATGTTATGATCTTTAATTTCGGGAACGTATCAATAAAACGGAGACACGATTAGGAAAGCGTTAATGATTACGGATGCTACTGCGTAATAAGAAAAGACGCCAGCTGACTCAGTAGCTCACAATTAAGGAGGACACTGACTTCTCCATGGAATGTTCAGTCAGCTGATTACGAAGTACTAGAAATAACACTTTTGGCGCAGTGGGTTCTCCGAAATTTATTCATAATCTTTTGTGATTGGGATTATCATAATAAATTCGTTTTTCGTTTTTCTCCGGTCACAATTCGATACAAAAAAGACTTGTGTTTGTATTGTAATATCCTACTGAAAAAAATTATGTGATTTTGTCACGTGATTTCATCATAACATATCATGCATCACATCATACATTGATTATATGTTTGTTTTAATTTTATTTTACCTTGTTAAAATCAATCTTTAGTTCTGTACAATCAGCCCTAGGAGTAGGGACAATCGTAACAAATCTCGATTTTTATAAAATTCAATTTTTCCACGTAATTGTATAATGTGCATAAGTTTTATCCATACCAATAATAAGTATGCATAATAATAAAGAATGCATTAATCTTATCAGATAGAAAAAGTTTATAAATAAATAAGCAAATCAAAGACATCAACACAAATAAGCAAAAGGTTACGTTTATCTCCCCTACTTGGTGCTTTTTTATCGTTTTTAAAAAAATTATTGTAATTTTAGACTATTATAATTTTGTACGGATTAAAATACTATTTCAAGATTCTTGTTTGAAAAATAATATATATTCCACAAGAATTCTCATGCTCGGCAATGCGCCAGCTCGCTTCGCCAGGAACCACGCGTTGCCAGCTATTATATAGTCTCGAGAATTTTATCAATAACAAAACACGCGAACAAGTTTAATCAAATATCCCATGACGTAAACAGAACGATTATAAAGTCCGTTTTGGTATCGCGGACTATGCACTCCTCGTTTAACTAATACGTAACAATGACTTATGCAAGGGATATATTAAATACTAAATATTAATTATTTATGAATATATTAAACATATTAAATATATTAAATATATTAATTATATAAATTGAATATATTCCCGAGTAGAAAATGAAATACGGCCCTAGTAAGGGCCTGTTAGCTTTTGCCTTATTGCCTCATCAGGCTCTATTAAGGCAGCCTGATAAGGCGCCTGATCCAAAATGTAACGATACGTTCTATATGGCCCTGATAGCAGTTTCCTGATCAGGACCTAGTAGCGCGTGTCTTATATAAGCCTTATAAGGCACGCGCTGCTAGGCCCTGATCAAGGCATTTATAAGGCTCCAATAAGGGCCTGTGAAGGAAAAAAGAAGGTTAAAGAATTGATTTTTAGACTTTTTTTATTTACATAATATATTTATTTATTTATATAATATATAAAATGTGTGTAAGTTTCAAAATCACGAACAAGTATTATTGACACACATATGATAAAAAAAATATGTATTAAATATAATATATAACATATATTAACTGTATAATATATAAGCGGCAATATACGTTAACAAAAATAACCAAAGAAAATTAACGAAAAAAACATAATATTTAAATAAAAAAATATAAAGTTCTTACTTTTTAAACATATTTATTAAAAGTATTTATATTTATATTTATTAAAAGTACATTTAAAAAATATTTAAAAAATTTAAAATATATATAATTTTATATTAAAAATATAAAAATAATCCAAAATAAAAATAATATAAAAATAATTTAGCAACAATTACTAACTGAAAAAAAAATTATCGAAATTTAAGTATAATAAAAAATAAAATAAAAATTTGGACAATAAAATATGATAAAAACCTGCTAAGACATCTAGTTGTCTTTATCTGATGAAGTATCCTCCGTATTTTTTGTTGTACTGTCTTTTTTGGCTCTAAATAGCCGATGGCCCTTCCATCTTTTGCGCTATTAATTTACTGCGCCTACGCTTTTACAAATACATTTCTCAGTGACTGGCAAAGCTTGTGAATGGTTATTTTTGTATTCAGCAACTATATCTGGAATTAAATTTAAATATATATCAGTCATCGTTGATGACAAAATGATATCTTTTTGATAATACTAACATAACATATATCATTAACCAGGCCCCTCACAAATTTAATAATTCAATATTAATAAAACAATTAAAAAAGAATGTGGAATTCAAAGCATGAAACATGGATATTATTTCGTAAAAGTTTTTTTTTATTTTTCGATCAATCGTTTCGATCAATACATAACTATATCCTCAGTACATATAATCTGAATAAATTGATTAAAATACATAATTGGAAAAACAGTTTTTCAAATTTACAATCATTAATGTTTACGACTTATAAGTTACAAAATTATAATTTTATTATTTTATGACGTCCAAAACTGTTACAAAGCAGTCTCCCACTAACAGTCTTGACAGACACTTGTAGTTTTAATAACTAACCACTCTCACAGTTTCAGACGTCAAAAATAAAATTACAGAATTATAATTTTGCAGCAAATAAGTCATAAACATTAATGATCGTAAATTTGAACAACTGTTTTTCCAATTATATAATTTAATTAATTTATTCAGATTATATGTACTGAGGATGATCATAATATTGACCGAAACATATACGATTAAAAAAAAATTTTTTACGAAATAAAATATCCACGTTTCGGGCTTTGGATTCCCTATTTTTTTTAAATTGTTTTAACATTAGAGACTTTTTTGGATACTTTTAATTGAATATTAATAGTTTATATTTTAATAAAAATACCTTGAATACATGAAAAAAATGTCGTTTTCTGGAAAGTAAGTTTTTTTTGCAGTTTCTTTAATAGCAGTAAACTTTTATATAACATCTCTCGACATATAGCGTTTCAAAATGTTCCTTACTGTGTGGGTAACAGAATATTTTGAATCCACTAATGTCCATATATTAAATTTCTAAAAATTACCATAAATACAGTTTTATTAGTTTTTAAGATAAATAAAAAAATGTGTGTAAAAAAATAGTTTTACATGTTTATAATAACAATGTTACAATATTAGTAAACATTTATTCTATATTAGTGTTCTATATTAGTGTTCAACTTATAATTAGAAACATAATAATTAAATTCACAAAGTGAAACTTACAACGTCTTCTTGAAACTTTTTATCAAGTTTCAATTTGCTGTCAAAATTCCGGAAATCTTCCAAAATTTTAAACGGCAAATCAAGTTCATACTTTTTCGATCAGGGAAAGAACTTTTACATAGCACAGTCTAACAGTATCAGTACAAAATTACCTTTTCAAAAAAAGGTAAAAAAAAGATGCCAAATGTACGCGCAGATATACGAGATATAATTATGAATAATACTACAAAATGCGTGATATCAGTACAAAATTACCTTTTTAAAAAAAGGGGCCAAGTGTACGTACAAAAACGGACCTCATTACAAAACTATTTGTATATATATATTTACTGTATAACATTTAAATTAAATAAAAAAATATTGCAAAAAATTTGGCGCTGCTATACCAGAAATATTTGTAAGTAACTTAAATGTGTTGTTTAACGTAAACGTTAAAATTTACACAATACACAATACATTTATACATTTACTGTACTATTTGTCTATATATAGGTATTTTTAATATACTTAAAAAGATATGATGTGTCAAAAAATGACACTAAGTAGGAATAAATCTCTCAATTGTTGTGTATATACACATTACACATGTATATAGCAGCGCCAAATTTTTTGCAATATTTTTTTATTTAATTTAAATGTTATACAGTAAATATATATATACAAATAGTTTTGTAATGAGGTCCGTTTTTGTACGTACACTTGGCGCCTTTTTTTAAAAAGGTAATTTTGTACTGATATCACGCATTTTGTAGTATTATTCATAATTATATCTCGTATATCTGCGCGTACATTTGGCATCTTTTTTTTACCTTTTTTTGAAAAGGTAATTTTGTACTGATATCACGCATTTTGTAGTATTATTTATATTATTTTAAACTATAAAAGAATATATTACTTATTATCAATTTTTTCTAAAAGTAAAATATAAATATCTTTAGCGCCTCTAGGCCAGTGCTTTTTTCTAACCTGCGTATCATTATTTTCAATCCAAACGCTAGATGTTCCTTCTCTACACATATTTGTAAAATGACCTTTTTCAATACATTTACTATAGTGAAATATAGCACTCATAACTTTATACAATTGTCCAGCTATTGATATTTTACTTGTAGGGACAGAACATAAACTAAAATTGTGTGTATCTTCACTAATTTACCATTCTGTAATGAAAATAATACTAAGTGAATAATAACTATCTCTTTCGCCGATATTATTTCATTTTTTATTAAAATATCATTTTTTCCACAATATTCACATGATTTGTCATTTGACTGATTCCAATGTCAAAATGAAATTTTTAATAAATCATTAAGATTATAACTTTTATTCTTTAAATTGTTAATAGAAAGAGAAACAAGTACATTATTATCAGTACTAATTTTTGTATTACCACATGACTTGCACCGACTAATAGAAGTAATTTGATGTTCTATTAAATTTCTTATATAATTATATTTCATACAAAGAGCAGTAAGAAATTCGGAAACATCTCGTTTAACACGAATCGTAAAGTACTCTCCTAAATCTTGCCGTATTGCACAAGTATTTATATTATGCATTCCATTTTTATATCGATGCGCTAATGTACTTAAACCATCTAGTTTTTCAGTATTAAGCAATTTATTCCTAATAATACTTGAATGTAATAAAAATTGTAATATTGCATTTGCATAACATGAAAAATATTGTTGCGCCCGCGTCCGGTCATCCGGTACGCAGTGAAGATGCGTACTGGAGGACGTTTCTCGTTCGACGCCTGTTTACGCGTTGCTAGGCGCGTTGTTGTGGACGAGCTGTCAAACCATTACGACGCGCGATTTATTGAACACATGCAGAGCCACATTGTGGTGGAAAAGCGAAAAGTACATTTCCTCACCCCTACCTCATCACTCCGCTCACCACCAATGTCGATGACGACGTTTCTTAAATGAAAATTTTCAGATCTCAACTTTGCATCGCAATATCTCAGCTTATAGGACACGTAGCCAAAAAATAAAAACAGTTTTGTTATGAAAATCGAACCCAAGCTATCGATTGAGTCTACTTAGAAGTCGATCGGTTCAGCGGTTGTCGAGATCCGATAATCTGAGGGTCTTGCAACTCTCCGACTCGCGTAAATATACACGGCCGGTCTCGCTGCGCTACATTTGGCACCGAGACACTACCGTGTCTCTTGATATCTTCGATTATTAAAAATTACCTTTATAGCAATAAATATGATAATATAAAAGATAATTATCTGTCAGTATTAAAACGAATTTTTATAAGATATAACACACAAGTGCCATCTTTAACACACGTAGAATGAAAAAAGCTGAAAAATAAATATATATATATATATATACATATACATATATCAACTTACCCAACGCTGCTGTCAATTTCATTTTCTGTACTTTTATTTATATTTTCTTCATTAGCACTTCCACTTATATAAGGCATCTGACAGTTCTCTTGACTTTTATCAGAGCTTTTATTTGTATCAAAATTTTCCATCGATAAACAGCGTTTTTTATTAGCCGTAGATGTCGATGGTTCTGATATTGAATAATTTTCATCTAAAATCAATTTTTGTATGAATAATCCTTTAAATGATCTTTGCGGTTAACCTAAACTGTTCAAAATTATTTCTCAAATTAAACTATTATAATTTACATTCAGATCCAATAAAATGGATTCGAAATATTCGAATATATGTTTCTAGATTTGAGAACGAGTTTACAGCTTCAGAATATTTATAAAAAATAGTAACTTTATCTACAAATAATAATATAGTATATGTACGTACCTTGTTTCCGAATTGCACGAAATCTTTTAACACGCATTTGTGTTAATTTCCGATTTCTTTCTGTACGATCCATTTTGTATAATTATTACTTTATTTCAAACACTATATACACGATACGCACTACACGATATTATAACGTAACTGTAAATGTGTAAACTCTTGATGTCAACTAGCTTAATCATCATATAATGGTTAGGTTAGATTCATAAAATGGTCATGCGCACATTCGATAAAGAATTTTAGAGAAAACCTGATCAGGGCACTGTAAGGATTGCCTGAATTTGGCGCTAATAGAGCAGCCCTTATCCGGCGTTGACAGAGCCGGATCAGGCTTTCCACAATAAGGCATGCCGGAAAGTTACCTGATAGCGCCCGGAATAAAATTCAGGCAAACCGTAACCATTTTCTACTCGGGTTAAATATTAAATATTTGTAGTTGGGAAAATTAACTATGTCACATGCGTTCTTTGTTTCGTGAGCTCATCTCCGATTATAGGGACATAGTGCGCATCCTGCGAAACGATTGCGATCTCGGCAATCACCGTCATTGGAACTGACGTATTCTCTCTTTGGTATCATTACGAAATTATCGCAGGAAAATTGACACGGTGCGGTGTTGCACGCATTACTGTCGCAAAGAGACGGATCTCTTCGCGAATTTCACCGCGATTTAATGCCCGCGCTTTCTCTCTGTGACGCTCCGGCGAGAATACCGTTTCTCGCTACACTCCTCATCACTAAATTTCCATTTAATTAAATCAATCTCGCCCCAAAAGCGATACAGAGAGAGAGAGAAAACATAGTGGTCTCAAGAGAAAATACAAATATACAGGTTCAATTCCTAAATGAACTATGTAAAAGCTTAAACATATGAAATACAATAAAATGTTCATACGATCGAGTTTTTCTTCCTAATAAACTCTTTTTAACGTTTTGTGAATCATCTTTATCAATTATTTTTAAAATTAATTTTGAGTGAAAAATATCCTCACGATGTCCTTGTTTCAATCGATATTCTGTGGAATCGTTCTTTTAAATATTTTCTTTTTTTTTTAAATAAAAGAATTTATTAATAAATAATATTTATCTCGGGTTTTTTAAACATATAATATTTATTTTAAAGACACCATATATATATATATATAATTATATATTTAAATGATATATTTAGGAAAAAATATGTAATTGTTAGTTACAAATTGCATATTTTTTCTTAAAAACATTTCTTAAAATTTTTCTTAAAAACAACTATGTGTTTCCTTTACACCAATTGATTCCTCTCATTATTCTGTGCATAAAAGTATTGAGGTAAGGTCATCGAAAGATGAATATTTTACGAGATATTTTATAGTTTATGTAAAATTACGAAATTATTTCAAGCCTTATAAAAATCGGAAAATACTTAATGAAAAAATACTTTATTATAGTGTTTTGCAAAGCTCTTGAGATAAGCTATAAAAATATGCAATGAAAAATAGGGGGTTCCATTTAAGAAATTGATGGTGACCTTCGCTTGACCTTCAAATGACTTTCCAAGATCAAATCATTGCCATCATCTGATGGCCCCTTCAAGCCCATAAAACTTTTATTTGAAACATTTTTTGAAAAAACTTCGCCTTTTCGAGATATTCGCGTATATTGATTAAAATGGTCTATCCTGTATATATCTTTTATATATTGTATATATACACACATATATATATGTATATATATAAGAACGGAATAGACAGAATATTTTTTCTTATTTGATAGCATTTTTTTGTTTGCAATCGTACTCTTTAACGCGAATCAATTCACAATCATCAATTATTACCTCAGAATTATTGTCTGCACGCGTAGCGTGATGCAAATTATACTACGACGAATAATAAGACCTTAGGAATGTAAGACATGTAAAATGGACAGGACTCAAGCTAAATATGATATTTTTGAATCTATTGAAAATTAAAATATTGGTTTTTTATTTAAGCCATACCATAAAAAATTTATATATAATATTTATGCATAACGTTGCATTGTTAAAACTAACGAATGAGTATCTAATTATATAATAGATATTTAATAAAACTAACAAATAAATAGATCTAATTAGACTGATTACAAATACTAGTAAAATGTAGCTAGTAAACTGTAAAAATGTAGCTAGTAAAATGTAAAATTAAATAAAATATGCGTGCGCGTTCTTTCTTTCACACACTCACACACACACGCGCGCGCGCGCACGTGCACGCACGCACACAGCTTTTATTTTTATGGTATAAATTAGATAGCTTATGGTATAAATTAAATTAGCTTATGTATAATAATTGTTATAGAATTTAATTTTGTCATTTTGTTTTGTGTATTATATGGTAGCAGAAAATTTTATTTGAGTCTGATTTTAAGAACTTGATTAATGTATGTTAGATTTCTTAAGAGTATACGTTATATTTTTTAATACGTAGACTATTCTCAGATGAATATTTTTACTTTGACAAAAATAATTTTCAATAATTTTTATTTCAAAAAAATATCAGGCGTTATAAAATGACATTTAAATTTGGCCAAATAAGTAAAGAATGAGCTAACAAAGGGATGATATTCAAATTATTAATTTAGTATAACGAATTTATTGACTTTGATTATGAACAAAACATAAGTGAACGTTTTGACTTCACGGAATCTTTATCAGCACGCAAAAAACATTAAAATGGAATTACAATTAATTAATATCTCCTAACATATACAATGTTAAAAAAGTTGCCGCTATCAAATCGAATATGATTCCAATAAAATCCGAACCGTTTTGCTAGACATTATTAATATTAATCGTGACAATATTAGTCTCTCGCGCGTGAAATCGTTAGTACAATCAAAATCCAATCACCTTGTAAAACTGTTATGGTCAATTTGTAAAACGTAGAAAGTAGACTTATTACTCGTTGGATGACGAGAATAAGTTAGTCCATGCAGCTCTGTCATGAGGTCACTTTAGTATTGTCAAATTAAAAATCCATTATTAAAAGAAGTCGGAACGTGTGCGAGAGATCGTATTTTTATGTATATAACGAAACAACTATGTGCTGTAATATGATAATTGACGAACAACTTACGTTGTAGTGTTTTATTAAAAATGAAATTTGTCTAAGAATTTGTCAATACTCACAGCAGACGGATGACAGCAATTACAACCGTGATATTAACTATATTCCTAGGTGTTCGGATACTGTCTATTATCCTAGTGTATTGACAGTCAGACCGTCACAAATGTTAGGTGACAAGATCGCAAAGATATGACAAGATAGATAATACGCCCGTCACGCCCAATACGTTCTATGTAAGCTGCTGGTAGAGGGGAAATTTGCAAGTGCTTACAATGTTCGTATACGCACTGTTCAACAATACGATGCTTTATGAGAATTAATGCCATGGTTCTGGCGCTTAATGTTTCTACATTGTTTCTCTCGGAACGCTCATAATCATCGGCATGTACGTGGCAAGATGAACCTCACCAGTCGATTTAAGCATCTGTAACCTATAGCAATTTTTGTCTTATTAATCGTTGATTTAATTCTTTTTGTCTCTGAAACGGTAGTTTCTATCAAACTTCTGGTTGTTGGTCTGTGCAATTTCTGTCGAGTGACTCTTTTGTTTAATTTTGTTAATCAGTGTATTGATCCTCCGATTCATTTCTTTAAAAATGACATGAAGCGGATATCCATTATCAAGCAGGATGCAACATTCTATATTTTTTTGATAAAAGCATGGCTGAAATAAAAAAAATCGCTCTATCAAGCAATCCGTGCTATGGTACCTATTTTGTGACAACGTGGATGATTAGAGAAGTATGACAAAAATCTTGCTCGCGTAGAAAATGCTGTGTTTCAAGACAAGCGAAAGACTGTCAGAATGCTAGCGGAAGAGCTTAATTTGAATAAAGACACAGTGCACAAGATTCTGAGAGAAAATTTGGGGATGAAAAAATTGTGCGCCAAAATTGTGCGCACACATCACTACGAGTCTGTGAGTTTTTGGCCAAAAATTCAATAACATTGATGGAACACCCACCGTATTCACCCGACTTAGCTCCATGCGACTTTTTTTGTTTCTAAATGTAAGATGCTGGTTCGAGGAAGGCATTTGGATGCGGTGGAAACGATTAAAAAGGAAACGACGAGGTTATTAAAGAGCATAACTGAAGATGAACTGAAGAGATGTTTCCAGCAGTGGAAGAAACGTTGGTAGAAGTGTATTTTACTTGAGGGGGAGTACTTTGAAGGAGATACTGTTGAATTACCCAATTAATAGCAAAATAAAATTTTTATTCAACTTCTATACGAACTTTTTAAACAAACCACGTACACTTCATCACAATGATATTATCGTAAGAATAATATACTAAAATGAAGTGATTCGTCCACTCAACGCTCTAAATCATAATACGATTAAGATAAGGATTACTTCTAAATACCAGGTATAGAGACTAAGCTAAATCTCACCCGATTATTGACTTACCAGCGATAAGATATAACCGATAACATCTTCAATTGATTAATCTTATCTATTAGCATGTTGTATTGGTTTGTGTTAGATCGCGGAGAGAAGGATAACGGAACTTGAGACAGACAACGAAGCGTACGAACCTTGAAACACTTTATTGAAAAGCTCACAGTCAAAGAATACGAACGTGTGCAACGTGGCACTACACTAGAAGGGGAGGAGGGTAAGTTAGTGCTGTATTCCCGCGAGTATTGTAGATGTCGTCACAGGCTCATCTTGAACGATCATAGATCGCTCTGTCAGCGCGTAATGCGCCAACACCTTCCCTCGATCGATGATCATTTGATTTGAGGGGAGCGTCCTGAGACCAGAGGCATCCGTGCATTTGATGTGTTTGGGCCTGGCGAGTCCTTTGGTTAGCATATCGGCAGGCGTTTCGTCGGTTGAAATGTGATGGATTTTCAACAGCTTATTGATCAAGGCTTCCCGGATGAAATGGTGACGCATGTCTATGTGCTTACTTCGGAAGTGATAAATCGGGTTTTGAGCCAGTTTCAGCGCTCCCATGTTATCGTTGAAGATAGCGATATCGGTAAGATCGGGAAATCCTAGTTTCTCTAATAATCTGCGCAGATAAATGGCTTCTTTGGCGCATTCAGTCAGTCCCATGTATTCCGCCTCGGTTGTAGACAATGCGACCGTGGGTTGTTTTCTGGAGTCCCAGGATATTGGGCATCCGGATAGCTTAAACATGAATCCGGTGTAGGATCGTCGGTCCTCCAAGCAGCTGCCCCAATCCGCGTCGACGAAACCCTCGACGGGCTTGGAGTCCTTGACGTAAATGAGTCCTAGGTTCCTGGTTCCTTTGAGGTAGCGAAGGACCCTTTTGGCGGCGCTCCAATGTTCCTTATCGTAACAGTTGTTGAATTGTCCCAGATAGCTGACTACAAAGCTAATGTCAGGACGAGTGGTGACGGCGAGGTAGGTCAGAGCGCCCACCAATTCCCTGTAGGGAAGATCCATCTCTTCCTTGTGTGAGCTCGCGTCCTTCTTGGTCAGCTTGATGCCTGTGTCCAGAGGCGTGCCGATGGGGTTACAATCGCTCATGCCAAAGCGTTCGAGAATGTCGTCGATATAACCCCGTTGATGCATGGTCACTTGATTTCGACCAACATTAAACTCCACGTTGAGGCAGTATTTGACTTCTCCCAGATCCTTAATTTCAAAATAATTGGACATTTCTTCGTGGAATTTGACAAAGAACTTGGGATCGTGTGACGAGACCAATATGTCGTCCACGTAGACTACGATGGTAGTCAGATTTCTTCCTTTGCCAATGTAATAGAGACAGGGATCGGCGTGGGAGGCAGTGGCGCCAATGCTTCTTAACGTGTGATCGAGTTTAGTATGCCAATTTCTTCCGGTTTGGCGAAGACCGTACAGGGATTTCATTAATAAACACACCTTATCTCCGCTCAGTAGTTCTTGTAACATCGAATCGGCCGCTTGAGCGAGATTTGGATCCTTTTTGTCTTCTGAGATCGTTCTCAAGATTCCGGTTAATTGCTTCGGTGGCTCCATCAGAATCTGTTCGTCAAGGTCCCCATTGAGATAGGCGGTTGCAACGTCGAAATGACGTATCCTTGAGTTAAGACGAGCAGATAAAGCAGCCATGAAGCGTATCGATCCCTGTCGCGCGACAGGTGCGAAAGTCTCGCCGATATGTATTCCAGGTCGCTGGCCAAATCCTTGAGCGACCAGTCGGGCCTTGCGTCGATGCAACGTGCCGTCTGAGTTGAACTTATTTCGCAATACGAAGCGACTTCCAATGGTGTTGGAAATTTTTGATCGATCGACGAGTCGCCAAGTGCCGTTCCTCAGAATTGATTTGGTCTCGGATACCATAGCGTCGTGCCACTCTTTGGCATTTGGACTTGACAGTGCTTGATTTATCGGTACCTCCGAGACCAGAGCAAACATCTCTTCTTCGGTATAATCGGCGCTTTCGATGACAGGTGAATAGACTTTGCGAGGTCTTCCCCTTTGTCCAGTCCTTACGATTCTTGGTCTTCCTCGCCCTCTGGAAGAAGCGATGGGCGATTGCACTTGGGGATCATCATTGTCATGGTCGTCGTCCTCTCGATCTTCAGCGGGTTGCTCCGTCCTAGGAAGAGGCGACTCAATGTCGATGCAATCGCGTCCCTCGTCCTTCTCGTCGAGCTTCATCTGCGATTTACGTTCGGATGGAGAGTCGGGATCGTTAGATCGGAAACTCGTATCGTCAATGAACTTGACGTCTCGTGATACGACGACTTTATTTTCAGCGGGTAACCATATTCTAGACCCTTTGGATTCGGTGGAATAACCCAGAAATATCCCGTCTTTGCCGCGTCGATCCAGCTTTCCTCTACATGGCTCTCGGTTTAAACAGAAAACGCGACATCCGAATTCCTTGAAGTGTTCGACGTCAGGCACCTGCCCGGTATGCAGTTGATATGGGGTCAAGCCATTGAGGCTCTTCGACGGGCTTCGATTTCGAATGTAATTGGCGGTGTTGACCGCTTCGGCCCAAAATTTAGAAGGTAGTCCTGATTGCATGAGCAAGCATCTGGCCATGTCAAGGAGGGTGCGGTTTCGTCGCTCCGCTATTCCGTTTTGCTCAGGATTATACGGAATGGTGAGTCGTCTGGCGATGCCTTTGCTTCTCAGGAACTCGTTGAAGTCCTTGCCTGTAAATTCTGAGCCATTATCAGATTGGAAACACTTGACTTTCTTACCTGTTTGATTTTCTGCGAGTGCGATGAAATCCTTTGTTGCTCGAAGCGCATCGCTCTTGTTTCGCAAGAAACGGACTTCGCTCCATCTAGAATGGTCGTCGATGAACTCGATGAAATATCTCGCCTTGCCGATTGATTCCACCCGCATAGGGCCGCATATGTCCGAGTGGATCAATTCGAGTAGTTCCGAGGTTCGGTTAGAGTTCTTGGGAAATGGTGTGCGAGTCATTTTCCCTTCGAGACAATTTTGGCAAGTAAAATCCTTTGGAGGGGATCCGAAATTCATGCCCTTTACGGTTCCGTGTCGCTTCGCCTCGGCGAGATCCCTCGCATTTAGATGACCGAATTTTCGATGCCAAATCTCGAAATCCGTGTGTCCTTTAGACGGCGTCAACGCGCAGCATGTATCTGACTCAAGAACGTGTCGCCCGGATTGGCGTGCGAAGTACAGTCCGCCGATCTTGTCTGCGATTAGTTTGATGTTTCCGTCCTCATCCAACACTTTGGCGTCCTCTTTAGTGAACATTACTTTAAAGCCGTTTTCTGTAATCTTGTTCACGGACATTAGATTCGTACGTAGATCTGGGACAAGTAAGGTCTTATTTAGTGACACTATCTTGCTTTCGCCATGTACGTCGATTGCGAACATCACTTTGCCCTCTGCGGTTGTCTCGGTTGAAGCGCTGCTGGCCAGATTCAATCTTCCAGGTTTCGAGTTGCTTATCTCGCAAAAGGTCTCTAGCTTACCGCATAGATGTGTGGTAGCGCCGCTGTCGAGACACCACATTTGGTTTGACTGAATCATATTTGATTGGAAAGCGACGTCTGCACGTAGCGATATTTCCTCAGCATTCTTTGCTGATTCGCCCTTTTTAGTGTCGGAGGGGCAATTTGCGGCCTTGTGACCTTGTCCGTTGCACTTGTAGCAGTGAATTTTTAATTTCTTGTTGTCTGTGTTGTCTTTGCGCTCAATTGTAGTTGGCTTATTGCCGCGTCTTCGGCCCTTGTACTTATTAACGAGCATAGCCTTAGTACTGCTATCGCGCGTCTCGCTTGTTCGAGCTTCGCTTTCCTCGACAATTTTAATACGCAAAATGTCCGGTGCGGGTAGTTCGTCCCGAGCTTCGATCGCACATCTGAAATTATCGAAACTCGATGGCAGGCTATATAGGAGCATTGTTGCAAGCACGTCAGGGTGTATGTCAACTTGCATGTCCTGTAGTTTGTCTACTGCATCGAAGAACTTACGTAGGTGGTCTCGAACGTCGCTGCCTTCCTCCATGCGATGAAGCATCAGTTGTTTCAAGAGTGTGGCTTTTCTGGCGGGTCCTCGCGATTGATATGTCGTCTCTAGCTTCAGCCAGACATCTCGTGCAGTGGCGCAGCCTTTAATCTGCTTCAATTCAGAACTGCCGATTGCTAATACGACGTCGGATTTCGCCTTTGCGTCGCCTTTTTCCCATGCCTTCAGCGCGATTTCCGATGCAGCGTCGCCGGCTACAATCTCAGGCTTCGCGATTTCGCCGCTCACGTACGGCCAGGCATCGTTCTTGATTAGGAGAGCTTCCATATGAAGCTTCCATGTATCGTAATTATCTTTTCCGAGACTCTCGATTCGCGTTACGCCGAAGTTCATGTTGAAAGGTTATGTTTTCGTTGTGTTCGTTAATCCCTTTTTTTTTTTCGCGACTTTATCTATAACGGCGCACCTGGGCCCATAACCTGTTAGATCGCGGAGAGAAGGATAACGGAACTTGAGACAGACAACGAAGCGTACGAACCTTGAAACACTTTATTGAAAAGCTCACAGTCAAAGAATACGAACGTGTGCAACGTGGCACTACACTAGAAGGGGAGGAGGGTAAGTTAGTGCTGTATTCCCGCGAGTATTGTAGATGTCGTCACAGGCTCATCTTGAACGATCATAGATCGCTCTGTCAGCGCGTAATGCGCCAACAGTTTGTCCCCAAGGTCGTATGAGCCTCTGCAATCAAAATACAGGCGGTTTGTCTGCGTTGCGCGCAAAGTGATCTAACTTCGAAAAGATTAATGACTGAATGATTAGACGAGTATTGTTACGGTTTCTGATTACCGTTTGTGATCTTTCTCTTCGGTGTCGCTGGCATGGTAATTAACGACGCAAGAGCGGCTGCTATTTGTTGAAAATCCATCGATGATATGCAAACTTGTTCCTCGAGCATGCAAAATTTTGTTTGCTTTGGAAGTAACTGGCAATAAAGTTGTTAGAAAAAAAATATATGAGAGGAATATACTTTTAAATATCTTAATCACTTTCCCTCAAAATTTACATATTATAATAATATAATAAAATTTTCATATAATTTAAGAGAAATTACATATATAATTTATATGAGAGATTTGTCATATTTTGATAGCTCTTATCTGTCTCGATCTCTGTCTCTTATGGTTATATTTAGATGGTTATATTTAGTATCAAACGAATTCAAAACTTCTGATTGAATGAATCTCTTTTCATGTATAAATTCAGAAGATATTTCCCTTTTTTTCATTAAATTTTCACAAAAGTTTATCATAAAATTGGTTAACTAATTATTTTGTCTAATTAATTTACTATATGTGATTTTAAACATATTATACCGAAGATAGCCATTTAATACACAATTTTAAAAAATTACATAGGCCAACTGGGAAACAAAATCGAGCAACACGACAAAATTATCTTCAAGTGTCCAAAAAGAACATAATAGACTTTATTAAAAATTAAAAATTAAAAATTAAAAGTTTAAAGTTAAATTTAAAAATTAAATGTACGTTTCGACTTCACTGAGTCTTCTTCAGCATTTTCAACAATAATTGTAAACATTCAAATATACATCCGTTGTTTAAATATACACGAGTAACATACAGTAATAATACAAGCAAAAATAAAAGTGGAAATAAATATGACAATAAATAAATAAAAACGCAAACATCCCGCAAATAATACCCGACGTTAAAATTAATAATTAAGTACATTGGAGGTCAAAAGTCTGGACGCAACGATCTTACAATATAGGCGTTCTAGAATAAAATACAAAATGTGGTACAAACTTATTTCTCGTTACTTGGCGAGAATATGTTGGTCAATTCAGTCAAAAGTTGGTCAAAAATAAAATGTTGTCAAATCGTCCCTAAATCGTAGTCAAATCCAAAATTCATGTCGGAAATGTGTGGGAGGTTGAGTTCTATATAAAACCAAAAGGAACAGTTATAAAATAGTGTTGTCACGAGAAACGATAACGCAGTCTTGTACAATCTTGTTTTTTTCAAATCAATTCGAGTAATATGATATAGTGTGTAGAAAAGTTATTCAAATAAGCAAGCACCTTTCTTTGACTTGGAACGCCGGTTACAAACTGTGATTTATTATAATCGCAAACGGTCGCAGTCATGTTAACTTGTCAGCAGTTTGAAATAGACTGTGTTCAAACGACAATAGCCATTTAAAACAATCACGCGACATCAAATTAATTTCAAAATTTTTATTATTAAAAAAATTACATTTTTATAAAAAATAATTAATAAAATTTTTATTTAAAATTTATTTTTAACATATTAATTAATATATTAATTAAAAATATATTAAATAACATATTAAATAAAATTTTTGTAACATTTTTAATATGTTATGAAATTTGTAAAAATAAAAATAGGAATAGAAAATTAACATCGAACATAATAAGATTATATATAATTTATTAATTTTTCATGACATTAATTTTTTTGATAATTCCTAAAAAACAATTGTTTTGTTAAAACACATTTTTAAAATGTTTTATTAATGTAACGGTAACGGTTTTGGTAGTTTATTACAGTGATTAACAATGTTTACTAATAAATTTCTAATGAAGTTCTTACTTGATAACAAAAGATTAAAATATTATTTGATTAACAAAATATTAATAATAATAATTAATAAAAGAAAATAAAATATTTTGTGTGTATTATATTTAAAATATTAACATATAATATTTATTATACAAAGAATCAAAAAACTTTAACTTTAAAATTAGTTAACAATTTGTTTACAATTTCATATGTAACATCCATTTCGGAGAAATTCTGTCTGATAGCTAAAAAATATAATTTTAATGTGTCTTATTCTTCTCCTCTCTTAAATCTTTAAAATTTAAATCAAAATAGATAAAGATAAGTTAGGTAGGTTTTCTAGATAAAATTGTATACAAAATTTCATATAAAAATTGTACTACTACCTATGTGGGTTAATTAAAAATGAGAGTTAACAAACGCATGGATATTAAAAAATATTTAAGTTTAGCTTCAGTAATATCTTGTCACTAAATTGAAACGGTTACGAGATGGATTGACATAATGTATAATACAAATTTTGAACAAAGAATCTTCCTATTTCAAAAGATTAATTTCAGAAATAAATATTAATATAAATTCTTACTACTTAATAAACAAAATTTTTTTGTTTAACAAAACAAGAAGTATAAAAAGTACAAAAAGTATAACAAAAAACAAGAAGTATAGTTTTGGGTTTATTCCTTCTCTGATTAGCATGCCGAGTAATTATTTATTGCTACATATGTTACAAAACATGTTTTTATAATAGGACTAGCCTGTTTGCAAAACAGCACCTTTTGTGAAAGTATTGATTGTTTATCAATATTGATCGTTTCTTAATAAAACTGATGCACTTAAGATTTTTTGCAAAAAGTTTAACTAATGGGGCGTCAGTCCCATTGATTAATGATACACGTTCTGCAATAAAATCAATAACCTAGTGAGAAATAATTCATCGATCAATGTTAAAACAACATCGATTTAATGATTTCTACATCGATTTGACATCATTTCGACATCAATCGATGAATCATTTCTTACTGAGAAAATCAATATATTGTTGCGCCCGCGCCCGGTCACCCGGTACGCAGGGAAGTTGCGTACCGGAGGATGTTTCCTGTTCCCTGGCGACGCCTGTTTACGCGTTGCCAGGCGCGTTGTTGTTGTTGTTTACGGGCTTCGAAATCTCTTTGACGTCTGTATCTTTACTCCTGAATAAATCGTTCGCTTGTAATAAATAACCGTGTTGTTTCTTTCCGCGAGTGAGTCGCGGAACCGCGAGTGTGTGAGTGACGGAAGCGTGCGAGAGTGCTTTAACCCTTTGCACTCCTATGTCGAGTGTGACTCGACATCAGTTTTTATCTCAGGAGCTCCTTTTTCAAGTCTCACTCGACATTTTTTCAAATCCAAACCAATAGATGAAATATGATGAAATATGATTCGGAGTGCAAAGGGTTAATAAGCTTTCCGGCATTCTAAAGATTAAACAAGAATCTGAAAAGATTTGTAAAAAAGTAACTAAAAATATATATGTATGTAAATATTGATCGTGAGAGTCTGCTATCCTACATTGAAACACACCTTCAAAATATTGAAAAAATATGTAAATAATTTTTTGGTTGCGTAGTTTACATAAATGATATACATGATTAATCTTTCTCGCTGCGCATGCTTTTTTTGCAGTTTTGAAACAGACAGATGTATGTATTATGTTACACCTAACATTAATACTCATCAAGATAAAATATTGTCTAGTTTCTTCTCTGATTAGCTTGTCGAGTAATTATTCATCGCAGCTATAATAAACATGTTTTTATAATAAGGCTAGCCTGTTTGCAAAACAGCGCCTTTTGCAAAAGAATTAATTGTTTATCAATATTGATAACATCGTTTCTCAAGAAGACTGATGTACTTAAGATTTTTTGCAAAAAGCCTAACTAATAAGGCGGCAGTCCCATTGATTAATGATACACGTTCTTATAAGAACTTATAAGAATACTGTCAAAATATTGAAAAAGTATTAAAAAAATTCTTTGGTTGCGAAGTTCACATAAATGATGTATGTAGTACGTGATCGATCACTCTTCCTCGCTGCGCATACTTTTTTTGCCGAGATGCAGTTTCGAAACAGACAGATGTATGTATTATGTTACACCTAACATTAATACTCATCGAGATAAAATACTGTCTAGTTTCTTCTCTGATTACCTTGTCGAGTAATTATTCATCGCAGCTATAATAAACATGTTTTTATAATAAAGGTACAATTTCATGCGAGCAAAGAAAAGCTAGCGTTTATCCCCACTCCACCGCAAAGTAAAGCAGTGTCGAAACGCTATTCGCTTTTGCCTCCTAACTTTTTCATGGAGCATGTTTTCGTTGGCATTTTATTTACTTGCAATAAACTGAGAACACTCGACAGATTTCCGAGGGAATAAATAAAATAAAATAAAATAAAAATAAACAGATTTTATTAGAATGTACCAGACAATTGTACTTTTCCAAATAAATTATTATCATCTTCTACTTTCCATAAATTTTTGAAAGCCAACGTATTATAAAATAGTATTATAAAATATAGTTTATAAAATAGGAACATGCATGAGAAAGTAAGAAAACTGAGTAAATAATGTGATAATACTGTAGTTTAATTATGATTCTTTTCGCTTTGCAGCAATTATAATTTGCAACATTTGCAGCATTAATATATCTTAACTTTATTACCCTGATTTACAATCCCACTTTGATCTCAACGTTGTTTCGCTAAAAGTTCGACTGAGTCGCTGGAGTTTCTTCGCTGAATGCAGCCATTTTAGCCATCTCTGTCGAAAATTGATGGAGAAGGGGTAAACGCTAGCTTTTCTTCGCTCGCATGAAATTGTACCTTAAGGCTAGCCTGTTTGCAAAACAGCGCTTTTTGCGAAAGAATTAATTGTTTATCAATATTGATTGTTTCTCAAGAAGATTGATGCACTTAAGATTTTTTGCAAAAAACCTAACTAATAAGGCGGCAGTCCCATTGATTAATGATGCACGTAATAAGAACTTATAAGAATACTGTCAAAATATTGAAAAAGTATTTAAAAAATTCTTTAGTTGCGAAGTTCACATAAATGATGTACGTGATCACTCTTCCTCCCTGCGCATGCTTTTTTGCCGAGATGCGATTTCAAAACAGACAGATTTCTTATACTTTTTGTTTAACAAAACAAGAAGTATAAGAAGTACAAGAAGTATAATTAAAAAAAAGAAGTATAGTTTTGGGTTTATTCCTTCTCTGATTAGCATGCCGAGTAATTAAGAAGCGAAATGTTTTGTTTCTTGTTATACTTCTTGTACTTTCTTTCTTCTTCTTTGTCAAATCAACAAATTGTCAAGATATATTTACCGCTAGTGATCATCTATCGCTAGTTTTGCAATCATTAAATATTGTTAGGTGTGTATGCCTTGCGTGGCGTCGAAAGTGCAAGGACATTATTAAATTCCTCCGGCAACGACGGTTATTTTTCCACTCTTGAAGGTTGCTCGAATACGCGACACGATCTCCAGGTCGTGTTCTATCCACGCACGTGTCGATCGCAGAAAAATTTTCGCAGCTTGATAAATGATCCCATCTGACCATGGCACTTTACTAATTCCTCTGGCACCGATCCGCCATTCCTTTCACGACGTCTTTGTTTCTCACGGTTTCTTTCCTTCTTTCTCCTGCGAGGATCCATCGTCTGGGCGCATTCCTTTTCTCGGCTGTGAAAACTACTCGAGAGTCGCTGATGGAAAACATTTTTGCGCATTTCACGTCCGCAACATGCCGCAGACTGTGAAATTTATCATTTTCCCGAGAAATGGCAAGTGCATGCTGCGTTATCAACGGCAACACATATGCAACGCTCCGGAGATCGATCATTCGTGTTAACCCACTCACAAGGAAAGGGTCAGAAGTGTCCCTCTCCGATTTTGATGAGCTTTTAATATGTTATTCTCTAGATCAAAATAGGGAAACGTTTTTTTTTTATACGTGGCCATACGGCCTTTTAGGGGGTAAAACACCTCTTTGAAAAAAATCGATTTTTCTCTTTCGGAGTGAATATCTCCGAAACTAAGAAAGATAGAAAAAAATTCAAACGGGGTATTAAATGGCTTGATGAGTACTATAAAATAATGTAAAAAAAATTTTTTTTATTTTTCAAAAAACCTTACCCTCTTTAACTTTTTTTTCAAAATTTTGAATTTTTGTTTTTACCAAATTAAAGGTTATTTTTTTACAAATTCATCCATGTATATTAAAGTTATGTTGCGTAATATCATTTTTGAGAATTAATTATAAACGCCTCCGTACATACGCTATTTGTATCCGTCCATGCGTTCGATTCTATTCTTCGCACAACGCATTTCCGAGCTTTTCATTTCATTCAAGATACATATGTGATAAAAACTTCCGTAATTATATATAAATATGGTCCAAAATTGTTATAACTGTTATAATTCTAAACTGTTATCGTTATAATTAGATAAATATATTATTATTACCCCAATAACCATTTCTGCAGAGACAAATGTAGGCAACAAATTCTGTTTGCCGAAAGGTTATAGATGCGAAACATACTTTGTCATTGAAAATACTGTTAGCACAATTTCAAAAGAAATTCACCAACATTAGTCAATATACTACTTGACAAAATGATGGTGAATAGCGAGCATGTCTGTCGGAAGCGTTGATAAAAGATTTGCGGTAAATATCAAAGTAGTTTTGCCACTACAAATATTATCGGCAAACTGTTTGCACAAATGCAACAGTATCTGGTGGTCACAATACACTTCAGATTAACAGTGAATATCGAGCAGATCTCGTTGATGACGTTAATAACAGATTAACGTCAGAAATGTATCAGACTTGTCATCAACAATTTAGTAACAAAAAGCATACAAATATGTTAAAAGTGGTTCAAATAATTTATGCTGTGATTCGCTATTTTTTTAACAGCCCATTTGAATAAAAAAATGTACATTGTAAAATGTATTTTAATTATACATATACATACATATACATGCGAGATATAAAGTGCAAATGTACATATAAATAGGTATATATATATATACAGGGTGTCCCATTATAAAACATCCAGTCGAATATTTCGAAAACCAAGCCCGGGAGAGAAAAATTTTTCAGACAAAAGTTATTTGGTTTCGAGGGGCCCATAAGATGATACCATTGGTTTGACCTTGAAGAATTATTTGAAAGTTACATGAAAGTCACCTCAATTTTTTTAAATGGCATCCCCTATTTTTTATTACATATTCTTGTAGCTGACTTCAAGAGCTTTCCAAAACACTATAATAAAGTATTTTTTTATTAAGTATTTTCCGAGTTATAAAGCTTGAAATAATTTCATAATTTTACATAAACTGTAAAATATCTCGTAAAATATTTACTTTTCGATGACCTTACCTCAATACTTTTATGCACAGAATAATGAAAGGAACCAATTGGTGTCAAGAAAACACATAGTTGTTTTTAAGAAAAAATATGCAATTTGTAACTAACAATTACATATTTTTTCTTAAAAACAACTATGTGTTTTCTTTACACCAATTGATTCCTCTCATTATTCTGTGCATAAAAGTATTGAGATAAGGTCATCGAAAAGTAAATATTTTACGAGATATTTTACAGTTTATGTAAAATTAAGAAATTATTTCAAGCTTTATAACTCGGAAAATACTTCATGAAAAAATACTTTATTATAGTGTTTTGGAAAGCTCTCGAGGTCAGCTACAAGAATATGTAATAAAAAATAGGGGATGCCATTTTAAAAAATTGAGGTGACTTTCATGTAACTTTCAAATAATTCTTCAAGGTCAAACCAATGGTATCATCTTATGGGCCCCTCGAAACCAAATAACTTTTGTCTGAAAAATTTTTCTCTCCCGGGCTTGGTTTTCGAAATATTCGACTGGATGTTTTATAATGGGACACCCTGTATATATATATATATATACAGGGTTGGGCAAAAGTCCGGAAACGGTCAAATATCTCGAAAAGGATCAACTATAGCGAAAAATTGTAAATAGCAAAGTTGTAGGGCTTAAAAAAATGTACCTAATGATGACTAAAAATTTTACTTTGAGTGGAGGACGAAGATCATATAAAAGTCAAATTGAATTTTTTAAATGGAACTGCCTACTTTTTATTGCATATTCTTATAGCTTATCTCGAGACCTTTCCAAAACACTATAATAAAGTATTCTTTTGTTAAGTATTTTCCGAGTTATAAAGCTTGAAATAATTTCATAATTTTACATAAACTGTAAAATATCTCGTAAAATATTTACTTTTCGATGACCTTACCTCAATACTTTTATGCACAGAATAATGAGAGGAATCAATTGGTGTAAAGAAAACACATAGTTGTTTTTAAGAAAAAATATGTAATTGTTAGTTACAAATTGCATATTTTTTCTTAAAAACAACTATGTGTTTTCTTGACACCAATTGGTTCCTTTCATTATTCTGTGCATAAAAGTATTGAGGTAAGGTCATCGAAAAGTAAATATTTTACGAGATATTTTACAGTTTATGTAAAATTATGAAATTATTTCAAGCTTTATAACTCGAAAAATACTTAACAAAAAAATACTTTATTATAGTGTTTTGGAAAGGTCTCGAGATAAGCTATAAGAATATGCAATAAAAAGTAGGCAGTTCCATTTAAAAAATTCAATTTGACTTTTATATGATCTTCGTCCTCCACTCAAAGTAAAATTTTTAGTCATCATTAGGTACATTTTTTTAAGCCCTACAACTTTGCTATTTACAATTTTTCGCTATAGTTGATCCTTTTCGAGATATTTGACCGTTTCCGGACTTTTGCCCAACCCTGTATATATATATACACATTTTATATTTGATAATTCTCCTCTCTCTCTCTCTTTCTCTTTCTCTCTCTCTCTTTGTATGTTTATTAGATATGTTTCTGTT
>CABEGB010001490.1:73412-137318 GCA_901521435.1 Crematogaster levior
CCACAATATCCGTTGGTAACATCGGTCATCCTCATGTAGTAATATCTGTAGATACATTTTTTTTATATCCGCCATAATTACATATTTGTAAATCCTAAACCGGATTAAATGCGCAAATAATTTATCCTGAATAACCGGGCCTACCAGTAACATATCGTTTAGGGATATTCCGTTATTAGTCTTCGCGGATGCGTCAAATACAACGCGTACCTTAGTGGTGTCGCTTGAATTTTTAAACACTGCGTGGTGTGGCATATAATATCCGTCGGCCTCATGATTATCTATTAACGATAAATAGTTCGACTCCAGATACTCTTCCATTATTCTAGAATATTCGGCTTTAAGGGCCGCGTTTGACTGAAGTCTCCGTTCTAACCCGGTTAAACGTTTAAGAGCGAGGTTGCGCGATTCACCTAATCGTTTATCGGTCCCTTTAAACGGTAAACGCACCGTATAGGTTCCATCATCGTTTCGAATAACAGTGCGTGCGAAATGCGACTCACATTCGTTCTCTGTTTTCAACCCTATCTTATCTGCTGTGACGTCCTCGAATATCCAGAATTCATTTAATTGTCTTTCGAGATTCGTTAAATGACATGCGATCGTAGGCAATTATAACAAACCTTTGCGGTTTTGACTAGCTCGATCCGTTTAGGCACGGTTAATCGTTTGAATGTTTCGCATTGATAAAGCGGATGCCGTTTCGTCTTACATGCTATGCAATTCTTCGTTGTGGTGAGTATCAATGCTCAGTTAGCAGCTTGTTTCCTTTTGGCAGGAGGCTCTCCTGCCGATCTCTCGTAATCTGACCTTGATCTATCTCTTTTCGAAGCGCATACCGCCATTTTATACAGAAATTCATACATCTGCTCTAATTTTGGGAATTCATCTCTTTCGAGAGTTGCTTCCCATTTCTCTAACGTATTCTTTGGAAGCTTGGTCTCGAGAATGTGTACCATCATTTCCGAGCCAACGGTCACTCCCAACGCATTTAAAGATGCAATGTGCTGTTGCGCATCGTCCGCGAGTTTCGATAATCCGCCAGTGGTCTCTCTATCTAACGTGGGTAAATTTAGAATTAATGAAAGATGTCGTGATATTAATATTCGTTTCACCTCGTAGGATCGTTCCAACAATTCCCACGCGCTATTATAATTTATTCCGTCTACGGCTAATATTCTAATTTTATTAGCGGCTTCACCGTTTAAGGCCGATTTCAGATAATATAGTTTATCGATATCTGTTAAGTCTGTTTGCCTATTATGTTGTTAAACGCGTTTTTAAATGATAGCCAGTTTTCAAAGCGACCATCAAACGTTGGCAAGGGAGTCTCCGGCAATTTAATTCTTCGTTTTCTCGTAACCGATGCATTTTCTACGCTACCGACCCTGGTCTCGTCGCTCGTCACGCTGTGACCATCATTAGAGTGTGTGGCGTTTGTCGTATTCTTAATCTTACTCGCGAGCGCGTAAAAACGGTCTTGAATGCTCGAAAACTCGACTCGATGAGCATCGTTTGGATCCAATATGGCTAATTCGTCGTTATATTCTTCGTATGCATGATACAGATCGGTCACTCGCGCGAGTCTTAATTTAAGCGTGGTCTCGTCTATTTTACCTTTAACGAAGGCGTTAGAGAGGTTCGTTATCTGGGATTTTAGGGATGTTCGTTTTTGAATGAGCAGTTTGATCCTGTCTGCCATTTTATATGATTATTGAAACCGAACGACTTACGCTGACTCGTCTATGTGGACAGATAAGCTGAATGGCTGCTTTCTTCTTTCCGCTGTCGTTGTTCGCTTGTGTGTTATCAGGGCAGACGTCCGGATGCTGAAGCTGTTCGAGATGCCAGACCTCATAGGAGGCACCAAAATGTCCCGTCGTCGACGTGGCCAAATTAATGTTCACGCCGTAGTTCCGTATAAGCAAGAATACTTTATTTAATCGAGTATACAAAACTGTTGCTGCGTATGTGTGTATCTGACAACGCCTAGGGGATCGTTCGCCCTGAGTCGATACAGAATTTTTCTATATAACGTTAGATCTTCTTCGTGCTACTATTGTAACGAGAATGATCGGGCAGGACCGTGCTTGCGCGTCCCCACCACCGCTACGAGTGGAGGCCCAATCGCCTATTGTCGCTACTACGCCTTAGTGTAACCGAAGTTTTCCAGATAATGTATATGTATATGTGTCGCATACTTATACCGATTGGGTATGTGTTTCGCATCTTCACGCTTTGATCTACCGCATTTTCGTCGTGCACGACTTCGACCTCTGTTTTCTTTCCAAATGTAATTATTAAATATTTTGTTCAAAATGATGACCTCCAGCGCGGAGAGCATTGCACCTATCATTAACAGTAAGAGTAGCTGACTGATGTGCAACATGTGCTGACATTGTGCAACTGAAATTTCATTGCACGCTTGTATTATTCTGTTTTAATGATTGAAGGTCATTAACAAGCACTTCATATACTTTTTGCTTTAGAGTACTCCATACAAAAAAATCTAATGGAGTTAAATCCGGTAAACGCGGAGGCTAAGCTACAGGTCCAGCGAGAGTGTCTTCCAAATGACTGAGGCTAAAATTCCTAACTCCAAAACAGATCTTCGAGTACTTGTTGATAGGTTTTGATCGAAATGCTAAAATATGACGGCTGTTCTTCTTTCATCTATATTTACGAGGGTAAGTAAAAAATTATCCGCACTTTCGTCATAATTTTCTTTAGGTTAGCCGCACTGCTTTTAGCGCTCACGTGCTAAAAGGTGGTACTCTTGTAATTACGTGACCGAAGTTTGATCTTAGTCGCTCCAGTTTTTCTTTTTTGTGTTACACAGTAAACATGGCCGCTCCGCTGGCAGTGTGCACCAAGGATGAACAGAGATCAGTGATTCGATTTCTCTGATCTGAAGGTGTGTCGGGGGAAGCTAAATTTTATCGTAAGCCTACCAACTGAAATCAGCAATTTGCATCAAACACCGAGACCTATTGTCGAAGAAAGTTGTTGTTACACGATAATGCACGCCCACATACAGTCGCCCACATCGTTGAAATCCTTAAAAAATATTGTGTAACAATACTTTCTTCGACAATAAGTTTCGACGTTTGGTGCGAATTGCTGGTTTCAGTTGGTTGGCTTGCGATGAAATTTCCTGAGACACCTTCAGACTAGAGAAATCGAATCACTGTTCTGCTTTGGTGCACACTGCCAGCGGAACGGTCATGTTTACTATGTAACACAAGAAAGAAAAACTGGAACAACTAACAAGAGAACATTTTTAGGTGTAAATCTCCGATTTGAATGAGCTTGAAATATGTTGTAGAACAGCTAAAAATAAGAGACACATATTTCTTTTTTAAGTGCCTAAACGCACGTTTAAGAGGTAAAACACCCCTTTTAAAAAAATCCGTTTTTCTCTTTCAGAGCGAATATCGACGAAACTATAAAAGATAGAAAAAAATTTTTAATTAAAAGTTAAATTATTCCAAAAATACTATAAAACAATAAAGATTTTTTTTAATTTTTTAAAATACTCCCACCACTTAATTTTTTTTTTAAATTTTGAAATTTGTTTATAACCAAATCAAAGGTTATTTTATTACAAATTCAACCATGTATAATAAAGTTATGTCGTGAAAAATTATTTTTGAGAATTAATTATAACTTCTCCACAGATACGCTAAACGACATTAAATAGTTAATCAATATCGCATTAAACGCTTTCTAAAAAAATTTAAAATTTTTTCAAAATTGATAAAATAAAAAAAAAAATTATCGAAGAGTTTTTAACTCTGATCTCCAAAAGAAATGAAAAAAAATACATTTTTATTTTTATTATTTTATTTTTCATTATTTTTTTTTATTTATTGTTATAAAACAAAATTATTACAATAATGGAATTCTATTAAAAAATGTTTAAAACATATAGGTTTTTTACACCACACACATAATATGAATGAAATTTCTCCACAGAATTCACACGACGGCAACACGAAACAAAATTCAGCAGGTTTCTCAAATTCAAATGGTCGATCTTCTAAATATCCGGATTTGTACCAGGCATATTTCAGTAAATTGGAGAACCTAGGCGAAGAGAATTGATTATGTACTAGTGACTGCAGCTTGATTATATTGTTTCTCAAGTGGAGATTGACATCATAATCATTCAGCAACACTAGATCTGAAAATCTTCTCACGAAATTTTTCCAACATCGGAAGCCATATACGTCCCATATACGGCTGTATTTGGCCCGTCGAGCCCTTTGGGATTATTAGATGAACGAGTTTGTTGTCCCGAGGCATGACACTAAAAACTGTTTTTTCACACTGACCATCCCAAGAATCTAACAATAATACTGATTTTTCTCCCACATTGTGAAAGAAAACTTCTGTTAAATATTTCTTGAGGTGGTCAGACGTTAGTTTACCAGATTTTGATGCCGTCACAAGAACATTTGAGGCTTGAAGAAGAGATTCTCGAATTTTCGGTCCAAAATCTCCATTAGGTTCTTTTAAAACCATGAAGAGAGGCGTAAGCAATTTGCCAGCTGTAGAGACTGTGGGCTGAATCGTATAACTGTGAGTTACTGATGACAACGATTGCACAATAGATTCAATCTTCTTTGCACCCTTTTTGAACAAAGTACGTCTAGAGTGCAACTCCAGGTTGAATCCGCTCTGATCGGAATTGTACACATTTTCAGCCCCCCAATTTCTAATATGTTTTTTAGCTTCCGTTACAAATCGTAAAATGACCTTGTCAAGATTATTTCTATCTCTTACATGGTTTTTTAGTCACAACTTTGTTATTTTCCTAGATACAATTCCGTGGTCCATTTTGAAATTCAATAACCATGTGAAACTTGTCTTAAAATTATTTAAATTTATCTCCCTACTCATTTGCAAGGCCCACTTTTGAAGATCAATATCATGGATAACCAGTTGATGATCCATAGCTTCCAGTAATTTTTGTAAAGTCCAGCAGTTTATTACCTTCATCTTATCTTTTTTTAAACCACCTTGAAGACCGTATTTTTCTCAGTGGTACAACTGTGCCGCCGAAGTAATTTTGCGGTATTTATGTTTCACGGATGAAAACGACAACTTTCCTTTCTTTCCGCTTTTCCAAAATTCAACCGCAGATTTCAGATATCGAAATATATATTCTGATTCGAAATTTAATTCGGTTTTTGACAATAAAGGAAGAACTTTAGGTAGAGTTTAGGATAAAGGGCTCATGAGTTTCTGATACGCAATCATCTTCAGTCATTACTGCATCATGAAGCTCCGATCTATCAAACCATAACCCATCATCTTGTTCTACAACAGTGGATTGTCCATACTATCACAAATCAATGATACAATGGCGTCTTTCAATTCCACTTCCCACGAATTAATTGAACTTTCAGGAAATTGCATACTGTTGATCAATTACCATTCGGCAAATATTAATTGGGTTAATAGCTGTCATCTTCTCTATTCTCTAACTAATGCAATCCTTTTCTAGTTTTAAAATTATAGTCTTTAGGAATAGCTATTAATATATGAAAAAGATCCTGAAATCACGAGTGCCGAGAGTTGAATCTAGTGACAGATTATCGTTATTGTAGTGCATTAATTATCCCACGCAATTGTGATATACGCGTTTCTCAATATTCGTGATCGGTATTCGGCGTTTCGTATTCCACCAGACCAGTGTCTGAAAACATATATTTCTTTTACTATTAATATGCGCGTTTCGCAGCATTCGCTCATCCGACAGTTGTTCCGAGTGCTATCCGAATCTAATTGTAAAACATCGAAGTAGTATCGTCGAACGTCGAGCTAATATTCGTGACTGTCTGCTCGCGGTGAGTGTCGAACAACGTCGAAAGCAATTGTTTTAAACTCGCCGTTGATTTTACTCTACCTACTGCTGTCACCCGATACACGCCGTCGCGGATCTATCATTCTTGATGAGATCGCGCCTACAAGGTTCGTCCCACAGATTCGTGCGCGCGCGCACACACATGCATGCGCACACGCACAACATATTATTTATTATTTTTAAAATAAAATGCAGTTCAATCCTAGTAATTATAATGCTACTGCCGTTACTTTTAATTTACAACTAACTCCTTTTACAAATAAAGAAACAGAAGTAAAAAAGAAAATAGAAAACATGCTGACAATGAAAAAATGTATGAAAAAAAGTTTGGAGTTAAAGAATTTTCAAAATTTTTAAAATATTTTTTTCTTTATATTCTGTATAACTGTCAATGTTATATAAACGTTCTCTCTGTACATGATAGAAATATTTACGACTAGCGTTTCGCTTTCGCTCGAGATAATGGTGTGACCGAGTCATACGTATTGGAAGTGATATTTTTCGAAAATCATTTAGTTTTTGGCTTCTGATTACATATATGTTTCTGTATATTTCTCAAAAATATTATGATGCAATCTACTTGCGGATGGACGAAACCGCGCGCCACCTAGCGGTGACATCACTGTGCTACACGGGTTAAATACAGCCTTAAATGACAAGAAATGAAAACATGAATTTCTGGATGAAAATATTTTTAGACATGCTATATAGCCTATGTCCGCCCTAGTGCATATGAAAATATGGTGTTAAAATTTGCAGGAAAATGATTCAGTAGTTTTTGAGTTATGCGGTAACAAAAAGACAAACTTTCTCTTTGTATGTTAGTATAGATTACACAAGTGTTTTTCAAATATTAGTCAAATATAGATTACATAAATGTTTTTCACATATTAATAATTTTATACATATAATAATTTTATACATATTAATAATTTAATTGTGTAACGAAGCGTTCCGTCAACGAGTCACCTCCGGCATAAACAGTTGCTTCCCGCGTCGCGCCAACCCTCCCGTCACCAAATTACGAGTATAAATACCGCCGATCCCTGGGTAAAAGACAAGTTTCCATCGACCAGCGAGTTGAGCAGGTCTTATCAGAGACTGAGCCTCCGGATCCTATCCGCACGCGAGTTGAGCGAGCAATCCTCCGGGATGCGAGTTGAGCATCTCCTAGAGTCGTGAGCTGAACGACGACCTCCCCCGCCTGTATATATAACTCGATTGCGGGCTGAGCAGTCGATCTTTTGAGACCACGCGCTGAGTGGCAAGTCACGTGCTGAGTGACAACCCGCGCCTCGGTATGAGAGGCCCTCCACCTCTCCCGGCTTCCCTTTAATCTGCGAACGGCCCTACCGCCGAATCCGCCCGCGCCGCCGAAGCACTGCAAATTCTACCGATTTTGCCCGATCTCCGCGAGCAGAGCCGCGTCACCAAAGCACCGCGGAGTTTACCGATACCGCCCGAACCTCGTAAGCGAAACCACGTCGCCGAAAGGCTACGAATTGAGCCGAGCGTTTCCGGAACCAATTAATTAAAAATAATCTCTGATGCAGCAATACCGGAACTTTTGTAAATAGTTACTTTTAATTATAATAAATCTAGTGATAAGCATACGCCACGCCTTATAATTCAACCTTCGACTCCCACCGCCCGAACTCTGGATTCCCGCGGCTATCAGCTACCATACAGAAAATCCACAGTTACAATTGATATAAAAAAGTTAATAGAATGCTTATTTTTTAATATTATATATTTTTTAAATGAAAACTTATACTCGTCTTTTATTATGAAAAGATGTGAACAGAACGTTGCGTGAAGATCCGTGCGCATAGACAAGAGCGGAAAACGTAGAAGGGTTATAAATAATTCTCGAAAATGATTTTTCACAATATAACTTTATTATGCATGGTTGAGTTTGTAATAAAATAACTTTTGATTTGGTTATAAACAAATTTAAAAAAAAAATGTTAAGTAGTGGGGGTATTTTGAAAAATTAAAAAATTAAAAAAAAATTTCTCCATCGTTTTATAGTATAGTATTACTGGAATAATTTAACTTTTAATGAAAAAATATTTTTCTGTCTTTTATAGTTTCGTCGATATTCGCTCTGAAAGAGAAAAACCGATTTTTTTAAAAAGGATGTTTTACCCCCGAAACGTGCGTTTGACACTTGAAAAAAACGTGTCTCTTATTTTTAGCTGCTCTACAACATATTTCAAGCTCATTCAAATCGGAGATTTACACCTAAAAATGTTCCTTTGTAAGATCAAACTTTGATCACGTAATTACAAAAGTATCACTTTTTAGCACGTGCTAAAGGCAGTACGATCAATCTAAAGAAAGTTATACATGGCAAAAGTGCGGATAATTTTTTACTTACCCTCGTATTTTACATATACATGCTTCGCGTACTTTTAATCATTACTCTGAAAGTTGAATTGGTGAAATCATCTGTGATCGCGTGATAAAATATCCACCTTTAAGTTTCCTGGAGCTAAAATATTGCTTTAATGCAAGTTGTGGCCATGAGAACTTTTGATCAGGATAACATGAACAACATTTTCTCAAAGTTTCAGGCAAATTCACCGAGATCCCGTTTCCATAAGGTTTGTGCGAGATTCTTTGTAGAATTTGAAACAAAAGAATCATAATATATAATAAGACCCTGTATTATCAATATTTTTAAATGGACACCTAAATTAAAAAATCATATAAGTAGGCTTATATAAACAATAATCTACGTGTTATGTCACCACAGATCTTTGATCAATACTGTGGAGTTATGAGTGAAAACGAGAAGTCTAAAGCTGGAAGAGAACAACAAAGAAATCTTGAAGTATCAAATTCTTTAATGAAAATCACGTAAACAACAAGCCAATTCCAGTCAAGCTGGATCTTAGTATCAAATAATTTTTGTTCGTGTGAATTTCTACGAGGACTGTTTGATAACTCAGTGACTTTTATGAGAGATGATGCTCAAATCGCAATCTAATTTTATTTTTGATATATATCATCTTATTTAAGTATATACACAAAATTTCAAGATCTGTCAAATAGACATTTTTTGACAGCGTTCAAAAGCGGATAAGTTTGTGTTGTTTTGTTAAAATGGAAAAAAGTGAATTCCATGTGCTGATAAAACACTTACTTTTTGCGTGGAAAAAAACCATTAAGGAAATTGAAGAAAAGCTGAAAAAGTATTATGGCGACTCTGCTCCGTCACATGGAATGGTTTACAAGTGGTTCACTGACCTTCGTTGTGGTCATGTAAACACGAATAATGCTGAGCGCCCGGGACGTCCAAGTGAGATCACAACCGATGAAATGGTTAATAAAATCCATATTATGTTGGACGACCGTCGAATAAAGATACGCGAGATAGCCAAGATGGTAAACATCTCAGACGAACGTGTTTTTAATATTTTGTATAAACATTTGGGTATGAAAAAGCTATCGGCAAGATAGGTGTCGCGTTTGTTCACGGTTGATCAAAAACGGAATCGCACGACCATTTCAAAGCAGTGTTTAAACATGTTCAAGCATAATCCAAGCGAGTTTTTGCAGCGATGTAACCGTCGATGAAACATGGATTCATTACTACACTCCAGAAATGAAAGAGCTGTCAAAACAATGGATTTCTCCTGGCTCCGAAAGAGGCAAAAATGGTTCCATCGGCCGGAAAGGTAATAGTCGTAGTTTTTTTGGATTCGCGTGGGATAATCTTTATCGACTACCAAGAAAAAGGAAAAACTATCACAGGATAGTATTATGCCTCTTTATTGGATCGATTTTATACTGATGGAAAAGCGGCCCCATTTGGCGAAGAAAAAAGTTCTCTTTCACCACGACAATGCACCAGTTCACACGTCTGCAATTGTCATAGCCAAACTTGTCAAATTGCGTTACGCACTGCTCTTTCATCCACCGTATTCTCCAAATTTTTTTTCCAAAAAAATGGAAGAAAATGATTCGCATCAAAGGAGATCTTCACTGAGACAAACGTCTATTTTGCAGACTTTCCAAAATCGTATTTTTTGGAAGACTTAAAAAAATTGTAAATTGGAAAATCGTTGGGCAAAGTGTATTAAACTAAAAGGAGATTATGTGATATGAAAAATAAATCAAATTTTGGTAAAAAAAAATTCTTTTATTTCAAAGTCACTGATTTATCAAACCGTTCTCGTATATTTCTTGCGGATTAACGTACCGTTACAAGCGGACAAACAAAAATCTTTGTAGAGCTAAAAATACACTTAAAAATTATTTGACACAAAAATTTAGCCTGACCGGAATTGGCTTGTTGTTTACGTGATAATTGTTTAGAATCGGTCTCGATTTCTTAATCTTTAATGAAACTTTACATACATATGTGGTATTACATAAATAAATGAAGGAATGATGGGTAAATATTTAGCTTTACACACCACCGTCCAATGACCTTGATCTTGACATATGTTGTCAAAATCATCCTCCTGAGTAACTTTCGGAAGGTTTTTGCTGTTGCTCGTTTTTCATTAAAAAGTTATTAACAAAACAAGTTTGGAAAAATATAGCAGTTATTTTGAATACAGCTTTACACAGCCACCGCCAATGACCTTGATCTTGACATATGTTGTCAAAGTCACCTTCCTGAGAGACCTTCGGAAGATTTTTGCCATCGCTCGTTTTTTATTAAAAAGTTATTAACAAAAAGAAGTTTGGAAAACAGTAAATTTGGAACACATTCCACCCTCCCCCCCCGACACACACACCGAAAGGGGGGCGCGGGAGGTCTTCCCCCCCCCCCCCCGCACCCTCCTTTGCCTGGTGGAACTCGCTCCGCATGGAAAGTCGCATGAGTGTGGAAATTGCTTCGCAAAAATTAACGGAACACTTGCGCATCATACAAATAATCAATAAGATTATTATAATCGTAGATAAGATGGAGAAAAATAAGATGGAGTGTAGCAATATGTTCACTCTGCTAAATCAGAAGAAGAACTGCTATAAGATATGAATAATATAAGTATAACAACACGTTCTCTTTTCAAAGTCATTCTAGGTCATGATTCTATTATACAAAGTTCGAAACATGTAAATATTATATTCGTACATAAGCGATGTGAGATCTTATTTCGGGCCGAAATTCCACGCGAAGCGAAGTTCCACCCGGCGAGGGGGGGGGGGTGGGGGGGAGACGGAAGGCCCTCCTCGCCTTTCTTCGGTGTGTGTGTGTGTGTGTGTGTGTGTGTGAGTGAGAGGGGTGGGGGGTGGGTGGGTGTGTGTGCGTAGGTGTGTTCCAAATTCTATTTTCCAAACACTTTTTTGTTAATATTAGGTGTACAACTTTGCTTCCGCCGTTTTCTTATAGATGGTTTTAGCGGTAAGTGATGGTCGAAATAAATAGATCATAGACATATGACACCCGCACGGAATGGGGAAGGTTCGAATCCTGGCTGAGGTAATATTTTTCGCAATAATTTCTTCATCTCACAAGTTGAGATGATATTTATTAATCCCCTAAAATGGAAATCGAATCTAGATTTCAAAAATTGGGTGAATCACTGTGGTTTAAAGTCTGACAAACCAAGTCGGCTTGCAGCTCACCAATCACAATGCCAGTTTGATGTCAATTAATTTCTTGTCACATAACAAACTTGGGCATCTGTCAACATAACTCCATAGAAACATTAGTCGATTTGTGTCTGCATCATAAAGTTATTATCGATTGAAAATGTTTACGAGTCAAATTCTCGTCATTTGTGGGAGGTTTTAATTTTCTGCTTCAATATGAAGAAATCTCTGGCTCATCGAATGCTCTCAAATACTTATGATGAGGCCACTATTAGTGAAAGAACGTGTCGTGAGTGGTTTCAACGCTTCAAGAACGGTGATTTTGACGTCGAAGACCGGCATAGCGGTGAAAGAGAGGTTTTCGGAGATGCAGAATTGGAGGCATTACTTGATCAAGACTTGTCAAAATCCAGAAGAATTGGCACAATCATTGGGAGTGACTCAACAAGCCATTTCAAAAAGCCTCAAAGCCATGAGAATGATTCAGAAGCAAGGAAATTGGGTGCCGTACGAGTTGAAGCCGAGAGATGTTGCCGGCGTTTGTTTGCTTGTGAACAGCTGCTTGAAAGGCAAAGACGGAAGGGATTTCTGCATCGCATTGTGACTGGGGACGAAAAATGGGTTCATTACGATAACCCCAAGCGCAGAAAATCATGGGGAGTTCCCGGCCATGCTTCCACGTCGACGGCCAAACCGAATATTTACGGCTCCAAGGTCATGCTCTGTATTTGGTGGGACCAGCTCGGCGTAGTGTATTATGAGCTGTTAAAACCGACTGAAACAATCACAGGCGATCGGTATCGAACGCAATTGATGCGTTTGAGCCGAGCATTGACAGACAAACGGCCGCAATACAACGAGAGACACGATCAAGTGATTTTGCAGCATGACAATGCTCGACCTCATGTTGCGAAAGTGGTCAAGACATACTTGGAAACGTTGAAATGAGAAGTTCTACTCCACCCGCCGTATTCTCCAGACGTTGCTCCCTCTGACTATCACTTGTTTCGATCAATGGCACACGGTCTGGCTGACCAGCACTTCAAGTCTTATGAAGAAGTAGAAAATTGGATCGATTCGTGAATCGCAAAAGATGACCAGTTTTTTCGACGCGGGATTCGTACGCTGCCCGAAAGATGGGAGAAAGTAGTGGCTAGCAATGGACAATACTTTGAATCATAAATGTATAACCAGTTTTTTACAATAAAGCCTCGAATTTCGGAAAAAAAAACGGCGGAAGCAAAGTTGTACACCTAATACCTCACAAACTTTTTTCAAGGAAAACCAACGTCTTTCTTCAAAAATGGAACTGACAAGATTGTAGATCGGAAAACACTTGTAGAAAAAAATGAAGACTATACAGGGTGTCTCAGACCACTTGTTCATCCCGTTTCTTTAAAAAAACTAAGCGTTTTAGAGAAAAACGTTTTAGACGAAAATTGTATGGTTTTGAGGGGAATATAAGATGGTGTCATTGGTTTGACCTTGGGTGGCATCGTTAAGGTCATGTGAAAGTCACTTTCAATTTTTTAAATGGAACCCCTTATTTTTTATTACATATTCTTGTAGCTTATCTCGAGAGTTTCGGGGATCAAGAAAACTCGACGAAGGCAGACAACGCTCTACCCCACATCCCGTCTTACATCCCCTGGTCGGATGTCCGCGATTGGCAACGGCCGAGAAATTTCGGAGCAGGTAGAGCACACACTCTACCCCACGGTGTTGTTATCCAGCGGCTTCAGATAGGTCGACTGCCGAAAACTCTCGGCGGAGACTGAGATCTCTCAACCTCCTGGTTTTCGTCGATTATAGAATTCGGATATGGATTTAGGAATAGCTCACTCAACGTCGGCTTATCACGTCGGCTGGCTCGCTCAGGAATCGGTATCGTGTTAATTGCAGGCGCCTTTTTATACTGGGAAAAAGCCTGAGCTCTTCGGAAGGGGATTATCCCCCGCCAGTGGAGTGTAAGCGCCGGGGTACCGACACAGGGCAGGAGAAACGGTTCCGATGCTGTGATTCTGTTCGGCGGTGTTCGGCTTCTTCCGGGACTGCTCGTTTGACGCGAGGCCTGTGTGATTCAAGCGTACGTTTTCGGAGCGTTTGGTATCGTTTAAAATAATGTGGGGCACACCGCGCCCCGTTTTGCCGTTTGGCCAGGTACTCGGACCGGCAGTAACGATGGTTTTTCGGGGTATCATTACAATATACACATACACATATATGTATATACAGGATGTTTCATTTTAATCGTCCCAGACAAATATCTCGAAAAATATGAAAGATACGGAAAAACGTTTCAGACAAAAGTTGTTTAGTTCGAAGGGGGATATAAGATGGTGTCATTGGCACAAAATCATCATCTTTTATTGTTCGTATTGCTGGAATTATTTCATTCCTTAGCATATTTTCATATTTTTCCGTTGTTAGATTTCCTTTGATAAAAAAAGGACTAATCAATGAGTCATTTAGAACGCCTGTCTAAACGTTCAACGTTTTTCTGTGTATGACTGTCTCTTGTATCCAATGAGGATTTCTATCAGACCAAAATCTACAATTGTGTCTATTAATGCTTTTATTCAACCGAAATGTTGCTACATCTGAAATGACAATATTTCGTAAAAACTCAGGATTGCGATCAATTCTTTCCATCATTAACTCGCAAAATTCAACACGTCGATTGAAATCATCTTCATTCAACTCTTGTACGAGATTAACTTTGTAAGGATGAAATGTGTAAGGATGAAATTATAGTTGTAACGATTCATTTTATGGGATGCATCGTTACAACTATAATACTACGAAGCGGAGGGTGATGATCTTTGTGCTGTCATAAACATCGGACGCGCTTTCTGTGCTTGTCACAGTTTTAATAACATTTTTTTATACAGGGTGAGTCATCTGAATCTATCACCTCCAATAACTCGTTTGGGTGGCCAGGTATCGAAAAAAGTTTCATATAAAAGTTGTAGGGTTTCGAGGGGGAACCAAAACGGCGTACCTTTCAACTTTTGGTTTTGACCGGAAGTGGGTTACTTCAACCGGAAGTGGTTTTTTAAAATGGAAACCCCCCTTTTTGACACCGGAAAATGAAAGAGCGGAAAATTTTACGTTCAGATATGACCTTGGCTGTTTTAAAAATTTCAAGATGGCGGACAAAAGTTCGCCTGACCGAGATTAATTCAGACGATGTCAAGGCCATAATCGATAAAGATCCATGTCAATCGATGAGAGAGATTGCAACAGCACTTAACATATCCCATACAAGCGCCGAAAATCATTTGCGCCAGCTGGGATACGTTTCTCGGCTCAATGTTTGGGTGCCGCATGAATTAACCGAGGCCAACTTAGCCACTCGCATATCCATATGCGATTTGCTGCGGAAACGTCAAGAAAACGACCCATTTTTAAAGCGGATGGTAACGGGAGATGAAAAATGGATCGTCTACGATAATGTAGTGCGTAAAAGATCATGGAAGCACATCAGTGAGCCGCCGCAAACAACTTCGAAGGCGGGATTGCATCCAAAGAAGATCATGCTCTCCGTATGGTGGGATTATAAAGGTGTCATCCATTACGAGCAGTTACCGTCAGGCAAAACAATTGATTCAACCGTATACTGCTCGCAGTTAACCAAATTGGACCAAGCAATCCGCACGTCCAGAATTGGCAAATCGCAAAGGTGTCGTCTTCCACCACGACAACGCCAGACCGCATACGTCATTGACCACTCGGAATAAATTGCTTAGTTTTGGTTGGGATGTTTTGCCTCATCCTGCGTATTCACCGGACCTGGCTCCTTCTGATTATCATTTATTCCGATCGTTGCAGAACTCCATGAACGGAAAAATTTTCGATAACGAGAAGATCGTCAAAAAACATCTGGATTGGTTTTTTGACGATAAGCCCCAGACGTTCTACGAACGCGGTATAATGAAGTTGGTGGAAAGATGGCAAGAGGTCATCAATAAGAATGGTCAATATATAATTGATTAAAATTTATTTTGTATATAAAAAAAATTGTGATTTATTCCACCCTCAAAAACCGAACGAACTTATTTGCCAACCCAATACATTGGCCAATATTTTCCAATATATTATGAATATTGAATATAGAATATATGCTAATGTACTGCCAATGTTATGCGCCAATAATTATACAATAATGTGCTTACATTGGAAATACATTGGCCAATATTTCCCAATATATTATGAATATTGAATATAGAATAAATGCTAATGTACTGCCAATGTTACGTGCCAATTATTACACGGTATTGTGCTTACGTATTAAAAGTATATTGGCGCCGCGAGCCCCGCGATGATTGGCTGGCGTCGCGCATAGTGATATCGCGTCCCAAGTGAGATGAAATGGGCCATCCTTCGAGCGCGATCCTTGCTCTGTTCCGGGTCAATCGTCGAAGCGTGCAATTTTGTGTGTGGTGATTTGTGGCGTTCCCGCGAAGAGCCCGAGTTTTCGAGAAGGAGGACTTTCAGAGAAGAAACCCGGGAGGAGTTGCTGGTAAGATGACCCGTTATTTGATATAAAGCCGTGAGTAATCAGGATGTCCGCGCTCGCTGCCGAGTTTTATTTCGCGTTTTATTTCGACGTTGGTAATGATAATGTTAGCCCCTGGAGCGGAATTTCGGAACGCGGAAGAGCATTCGCGCATTCGAGCATGTGATCATGCAGTAGCCATTAGTGAGCGCCATGGACGTGATCCGTGGTCGCCAGTCGAATAATCACGTTACGTTAATACTTTGAGTATCGTGTTTTAGTGTTGTGAATTATATTTAGTGTTGCGTTGCGAGTTTTATGTGATGGCTATTGTTATGACTTGATTTTTCCCAAAATCAGTTATCGCAGCATTGTTATTGGTTTCGACACCGCCAACGGTTACGAAACCAATAACTCAAATCTAAATTACTAAATCAGGCCATAACCAAAAAGTATAACGGAGGTTACCAGAAAATGCAACTGCTGATCCGAAGCTCAGTCAGCAGTTGCATAACAAGAAACGAGGGCACCGATGCCCTTTTAACGCGATGCGCCGAACGCATCACGGGCAGTATTCATTAAGCAGTAAACGCTAAGCAATCTGTGTGAAACAGTCTTTTCTAAATTAGTATAACGTGCGGTCTTACTGTGTAACATAAAGTGTGTGAATAAATCAGTCAAAATCAAGGAAAGTGTTTCTTTATTTAACCAACGACATCACCACCAAAGGTGGTACAAGTGCCTTCGCGACCGAACAGCCTCGACGGACGACGAACCTCAATCCTGTGCTCACCCCAGGCACAACAACTGGTGTCAGAAGTGGGATCCGTCAAACCGGAGGCAGCAGCAACGGATCAAAGAAGCCTAAAAAGTTAAAAAAAAAGAAGCAAAAGATCGAAATTCGGCAAGGCAATACACCCCAAGAAGAGCAGCTGAGACCTGAGATCCCCAGAGCGAGAAACACCGGGTAGCAGCCGACGAAGCGGGAAAACAGTGCAGCGTGCAACCCGACACGGCCCCGACCTACCACAACGTTGACTCGCCGAGAAGCAAGCAGCGAAACGCGAGCAACATGCGATACGCGGCGTTAATGTAAGTCCTAGAAATTAAGTGACGAAAAAATTAAATGTCAGAAAACACGCACTCGCCACCTACACACCGAAACGCGTCGTGGCCGTATAGTGATCCAGTCCGACGTTCGATTAGGCCAAGCCCCCTAAGTCCAGTTCGGAGCCAGAGCTTCACCCGAATATAATAAGAGAGCGCGAATTCTCATTCGAGGAAACGGACGTTACTCTAATACCGTTCGACAATAATCGCGACGAAAACAGACTGCACCCATCACTACCGTACGCGCAATCTACGGATATCACGGATCGTACTGACTGTAGAATCTTTCGTCGGAGAGTATTCTCACTACCTTCATTTATTAATCCCGTGTTCGACCCGGTAAAGGATTATACCGTGATGGCGATTCAGCGGAATACGGCCAGCGAAGTCGCGAACAGGGAGAGACAAATAACAAACGCGGAAATAAACGCGGAGATAGATCGGCTCAGAACGACTACTCCCCCGCGCGATCAAGATCATCTCCAAACGGCAACAGAATCTGCCCAAGAAGCAAAATTGGATAGATTACTAGAACGCATGCTCTCTTTGTAAGAACGCGTCGCCCAGATAGAATTATATTACGGTCGCCGAAGTGATGAAATTCGACACGAAAACAACGCGCCGTTGGAGATAACATACGGACGCTCAATGAGAGACGTAAGAAATCGTAATGAATCCACGGTCAGTTTCCTAAGTTTAAAGGAAGCGCGTAACATGATCCCAGAGATCGACGGCACATCGCGACCACGCGTACGAGAATTTCTAAACGCGAGCACATATGCGATGAAAAACATTCATCCAGTAGATGAATTAACGTGGCTAGAAGCAATAGTTTGTACTAAATTCAAAGGCAAAGCAATGATAGACTTTCACACGAAAGATATCCTAAATTTCGAGCAGCTGAAGCGGGAATTAGAAACCGAATACCTTAGCAAACGAAATACCGCTCACCTGCAATTAGAATTCAACACACTAAAACAAAAACCATCAGAAAGCGCACAAGAATTCGGACGTCGCGTAGATAAACTCGCGATGGAACTATACGAATCAATGGAAGAAGGGAAAAACCACTCCATTGAACAACAGCGCGCCATACTCGAGAACATAAAAGAACTAGCCTTATACAACTACCAAGCCGGATTACATGAAGACATTAAACTAATCATACGCGCACAACGTTACCAATCGTTACCTGACGCTGTAGCAGGAGCTACCGCAGAAGAAAAAGCGAGAGAACATAACCTACGAAATGCGCAAAATGAAAAAGAAGTAGCACCATTCGCTTCTCAGCGATACGGCCAAAACCACAAACTCCGGCGAAAAATGCGGAAAAACCGGACATAATGGACGTAATTGCCGAACTAGCAGATATGCAAATCGATTTAGTTTACTCAGAGCAGAAAAGCCAAATAATGTAAATGCAATCGAAAAATATTGCACATATTGCAAAAAAGCGGGCCACAAAAAAGAAGAGTGTTGGTCGATAAGAGGCCGTCCAGGTCAAGAGCAGGCACGCCGACAAAGACCGAATGGCAGCAGAAAGGCGCCGGTAAACGCAACGGCAAAAGTCATAGCGGACAAGGACAAGGACACAACAACCAGCAATAGTGAAGAAGAAGAAGATAGACCAAGAAAGAGTAAGACACGAGCAGTCAGAAAATATCAGGTGGCTCAGGTGTTCGGAAAGCTCTGCGTGAACGACGGACTACACCTGATAACACTTTCGATGCAAGAAGCCAAAAAAGAAAAAATAAATTTCCTTCTAGATTCTGGCGCAGCACTCACCCTGCTAAAGGTAGGTCAATTAAAAGGAGACACGCCAGTATTCGAAGACAAGATGGTCCTAACAGGAGTAACAGGTCACAAGCTCCAAGCTCTGGGAAAGATCAGAACAACAATACTACTAGGAAATCGGAAAATACGCCACACAATATACGTGGTAAAAGACGACTTTCCTATAGAATACGAAGGTATTCTATAGGAAGGTATTCTAGGAACAGATTTCTTGAAGAAGCAACGGGCTAAATGTGACCATGGGAAGAAACAAATGCACATCGGCGATGTAACTCTCAAGTTACAACCGTATAGAAAAATAGTTCTAAAACCCCGCAGCGAAACTATTGTACAAGCAATAACCAATAAAAACTGAACAGGAATAGTGACATCCAAGGAGAAGATACCTGGAGTCTTTATCGGAAACAGTTTGGTGGAGCCAAAAAACTTTGAATGTGTAATAAGCGTGTTAAACACATTAAAAGAGGAAGTGGAAATCACCACACCATACATAACTTTAGAAGAAGTACGGGATAACGAAGACACGGAGATACATGCGCTAACACTCGCTCGTAAGGCAACCGAGCCAATGAAAAATCGACGAGAGCAATTACGTAAACAATTACGAACGGGGCACCTGAACAGTGAGAAGGAAAAAACATTGCAACAAATATGTGACGACTTCTGTGACACGTTCCATATGGAAGGTGACACCCTCACGTGTACTACCGCGGTGACTCACGAGATAACGACGCGAACGGATAGCGCGCCGGTCAACATTTGACCATATCGCCTCCCAGAGAAACATAAGAAAGAGGTGAATCAGCAAATTAGCAAAATGCTCGATGACGGGATTATCCGTCCGAGCACAAGTCAGTGGAACACCCCTATACTGGTCGTTCCTAAAAAGGCGAACGCATTAGAAAAATCAAAGCTACGCATTGTCGTAGATTTCAGAAAGTTAAATAACCTAACCATAAATAACCTAACCATAGGAGATTCGTTCCCGTTGCCAAATATTACGGATATACTAGACCAGCTGGGAAGTGCCAAATACTTCTCCACGTTAAATTTAGCATCGGGCTATCATCAGATCCCGATGCACAAAAATCATAAAAATAAAACGGCGTTTTCCACACCACACGGGCATTACGAGTTCAATCGAATGCCTTTCGGTCTAAAAAACGCGCCAGCGACATTTCACGGTTAATGAAGTCAGTGCTTACCGGCATGCAAGGTGTCAGATGTCTTGTTACCTTGACGACATCGTAATTTACGGACCAAGCCTGAGGGAGCACAATAACCGATTGATTGAAGTACTGCAAAGACTACGCAAGCACAATCTTAAACTACAGCCGGATAAATGTGAGTTCCTGCGAAAAGAAGTAATATATCTAGGCCACATAATAACCGAGAACGGCATCTCACCCAATCCGTCAAAAATACAGGCGGTAAGAAGTTTTCCTACGCCAAAAAGGGTGAAGGATATTCAATCCTTCCTAGGAAGCTGGTTAGGTACTATCGAAAATTCATCAATAATTTTTCTAAAATAGCGAAACCGCTAACTAAGGTAACACAGAAGGGAAAAGAATTTGAGTGGACAGTCGAACAACAAAACGCTTTTGAGACACTAAAGGAAAAACTAACGACTGCCCCAATCCTAAACTATCCCGACTTCGAAAAAGAATTCCTAGTAACCACGGACACGTCAGACTACGCCATCGGAGCCGTACTATCGCAAGGACTGGTAGGAGAAGACCGTCCGATCGCTTACGCTAGCAGAATACTTAGTAAAGCAGAGCAGAATCATAACACAACCGGGAAGAAACTCTTGGCTATCGTATGGGCCGTAAAACATTTTAGGCCATACGTGTACGGAACAAAGTTCAAAATCATCACCGATCATAAGCTATTGACCTGGCTATTCAGTGTAAACGACCCCGAATCGCGTTTAATTCGATGGAGGCTAAAATTAGAAGAATACAATTATGAAATCCTACATAAATCCGGTAAAAGCAATGCCAATGCCGATGCATTGAGCAGAAATGTAGCTGAAAGTATTAATGCCATTAAAAAAGAGACACAACAACTTAACGATTCTGAAAAAGCAATCGAAGTAACAAAATACAGCGAGGAAGATAAGCGACACATTCTGTATGAATACCACGATGCACCGTTAGGAGGACATCAGGGAGTCGCGAGAACCCTCAAGCGAATCAAATTAATACACAATTGGCCAGGAATAGCCAAGGATGTAGAAGAGTATATCGGTAAATGCGAGCGATGCCAGAAAAATAAACTAACAAGGAAACCTCGCGAAGTGGAAAATTCTGATTTTAATGAAACTTTACACACATGTAGGAGGGGTCAATACATGAATTTAGAAATTTAAAGTTGGTGTCATAAAACGATTCTAAGGGGTGAAATCACCCTTCATATACAGGGTGTACCAGAACTCGCGTGACGCCCGTTACCGACGTATTCTTCGTGACATTCTGAGACGAAAATCTCTTTACCAAGAAAAGATCCGATGAGTAGTATTCGAATGAAAGCCATTAAAGTTAACGAATAATCGCGCGTGGAATTGGCGCGGTCAGGACTGGCACAATCGAGACTGGCGCGAGGCACTTCAGATACATACATTGTGTCAAAGCGCGTTTCTCATTTTCTTTTTACATTTATTTATTACTATCTTTTGTATTTAATTTAAAAAATTAGTTAAGAATTGATTGAAATACATTTAATTACTACAGAAGTTTAAAAATTCTTTAATACATTTAAAAATTATTATAATATTTAAAAAAAGTTTTACTATTGCGTAAGAAATAATAAGAAATTTTAAAATAATTCATGATTGTTTTAAAAAAGTTAAGGGGATCCCGGAGTCATCTTTCAAACTTCTGTAGTAATTAAATGTATTTTAATCAATTCTTAACTAATTTTTTAAATTAAATACAAAAGATAGTAATAAATAAATGTAAAAAGAAAATGAGAAACGCGCTTTGACACAATGTATGTATCTGAAGTGCCTCGCGCCAGTCTCGATTGTGCCAGTCCTGACCGCGCCAATTCCACGCGCGATTATTCGTTAACTTTAATGGCTTACCATTCAAATACTACTCATCGGATCTTTTTTTGGTAAAGAGATTTTCGTCTCAGAATGTCACGAAGAATACGTCGGTAACGGGCGTCACGCGAGTTCTGGTACACCCTGTATAGAGCGGTTGTTCACATTTCTCGATATATTTCGAAAACTATTGAAGATATCAAAAAATGTTTTATATAAAAGTTTTATGGTAAAATCATCTCTATTTAACCAGTTTAACAAAATTTTGAAAAAAAATTTTTTGAACAATATTTTTTCCAAAATTTTGGAAAAAAAATTTTTTTCCAAAATTTTGTTAAGATATTTAAATAGAGGTAATTTTACCATAAAACTTTTGTATAAAACATTTTTTGATATCTTCAATAGTTTTCGAGATATATTGGAAAAAGTAGAGTAAAAAGTCGCTCTATATATGAAGGATGGTTTCATTCCCCTTAGAATCGTTTCTTAATAGCAATTGAACATTTCTAAATTTATCTATTTACTTTTCTTCTCCTCACATGTGTGTAATATTTCATCATAAGAACACCTTCATCTGTACTTAAAATGATAAGAATGAGAGATAATAAATCTCTCTATATAGTAAATCAGATACATTGTACGTAGTTTTAGTGATCGCGTTGTGTTATTAAATTATGATATCAATTTACATTTAAGAAATAATATCATTAAATTACAATCCTTAACTCACATACAGCTGTCTTCTCCGCGATTTCATAAACTTTTTAAATATGCCTGGTTTAAAAGTGGCTACATTGAAGAACGGCCATCACAATTCGAAAATCCGGTGGATTTTTGTTTCTCCGGAAAAAATATACAAGAAATACCACGCTGTGCTATATGTGGTGCACCTGCCGTAATACGTTGCTCCTGGTGTAAGAAATATTTTTGTATGCATCATTTCTTTGAGGAGTATCATGATTGTAAATACTACGAAATATAAGAATTGCTCGTAAGTAAGAAAAGAAGAAAACTCTATAAAATTTTTAAAAAATTTTAAATAAATAATAAAAAATATATAAAAAATATAAAATAAATATAAAAAAATATATAAATATATAAATATAAAAAAATATAAAAAAATATATGATGCAATAGCTCTTATAACAAATATCATCAACCATAGCATTAATGCACTCTGTCTGCCACATGGGATTTCTTCACACGTAATTATTACTTTTATTTGGTTTAATCAGATAATTATGGAAAATTTTGGATAATGTAATCTTCTATAAGAATGAAAGAGATTTATCAAGGGAGAGTTTTTAGTGGGTATACTTGTATAAGGAGAGTCCCACACTACCCTGTCGGACCGGCCGATATGAGGTGTGCGTAAAGCATTTTCTCTTCCTACGTAAAAAAAAAAAAAAAATATATATATATATATATATATATATATATATATATATATACAGGGTGGCCCATCGAAAAGGAAACAAACTGAATAACTCTTACAAAAATGATTTTTCGAAAAAATGCAAAAACATGTCAATTATTATTGGAAGGGGGACATCTATTGACGTAAAACTCTTACCCTCAACTTCCACCCCCTAAGCGGGGGGTGGCAACCCTTAAAAATTTTAAACGAGAAGGGGGGTCGAATAATATATCATTGGAAAGGTCTCTCAATTCTCTATAATTCTACGTTTAATTTTTTAAATTTGATCGATTTGTTTAGAAGATACAGAGTGTTTTATCTAAAACAAATAAATCTTTATAATCTTTAACCAGGTCATTAATCGGTTGCAAGAGGTGTTCAAATTGTGTTAGTTAGCGTAGTAATTGTTTGAAATGTTGATAAAGCTTAAAGCTTTCAAGTTTTGAATTTATTCCACGTCAATGTGTATACTCCAATGTTTTGATTCTTTCTCTTTCTCTCTCTTTACTACTTTGCCTACACTGAAGAAAATTTCTACGTCAATGTGCTCCAATGTTTTGGTTTTTTCTTTGCTACTTTTTGTTACACTGAACGAAATTTAAACTTATACGAAGCCTAATCTTTCTTCAGTGTGCTTCGATAAGCAAGATCAGTACTTATCTAGTGTTTGCGACAAGTAAATTTCATAATTCGTTGTTTTGACATTATGGTTTATTCGATTGCAGAAAGGATCGAAATAATTGCACTTTATTTTGAAAATAATAAATGTGCTAACAAAACAGCTGAGCTGTTCAATCAAAGGCATGCAAATAAACATGTCAATCGTAAATACGTTTTGCAGTTAGTGGCAAAATTTAAACAGACAGGATCTGTGGTTAATAAAAAACGGAATGCTGAAAATCGTGTACGATATGAAGCGGTGGAAATAGCGATTTTAGGCCATGTTGCTGCTGATCCTACGTTGAGTACAAGGCAATTATCTGCTGTATCTGGTGTTAGTCGAACCAGTATTCAACGAATTTTAAAACATCATAAGTTTCACCCATATAAAATTAAGTTGTTACAGGAACTTAATGAAGACGACTTTGACCGTCGGTTGCAATTTTGTGAGGTCATGAGTGAACGAATAACGAATAATCCAAATTTCCTCTTTAATATTTGTTTTTCTGACGAATGTTCTTTTTTTCAAAATGGTACAGTAAATCGCCATAATTGTCGCTATTGGGCAGATTCTAATCCAAGCATATTTTATGAAACCCATACTCAACACCCAAAAAAATTAAATGTTTGGGCTGGCATTTTTGGTGATCGTATTGTTGGTCCCTTTTTTCTATCTGGCAATTTAACTGGAGATATGTATTTGGAACTGCTAGAAAACATAATTGATCCAATGTTAACCAATATTATCGAAAATGATGAACATTATCTCGAAGATCAATTAATATTTCAACAGGACGGAGCTCCTCCACATTATACACTGTCTGTTCGTAAATATTTGGATCAAACTTTTCCAAATCGTTGGATTGGAAGAAGAGGCACTATTGAATGGCCTCCTCGTTCTCCAGATTTGTCGCCACTGGATTTCTTTTTATGGGGACATTTAAAAAGTAAAATTTATGAAACACAACCAGCTTCTTTAGAAGATTTACGTCAACGTATTGTTAACGAATGCCATAAAATTACTCCACAAATGCTCCAGAATGTGCGACAACGTTTTGAGCAGAATCTTTATTATTGTATGGAAGCTAGTGGTCAACATTTTGAACATTTGTTACGCTGACAATAGATAATAAAAAAAATTTGAAGATATGCAGATTTGTTTGTTTTAGATACAACCCTGTAACCCTGTAAAACACCTTGTATCTTCTAAACAAATCGATCAAATTTAAAAAATCAAACGTAGAATTATAGAGAATTGAGAGACCTTTCCAATGATATATTATTCGACCCCCCTTCTCGTTTAAAATTTTTAAGGGTTGCCACCCCCCGCTTAGGGGGTGGAAGTTGAGGGTAAGAGTTTTACGTCAATAGATGTCCCCCTTCCAATAATAATTGACATGTTTTTGCATTTTTTCGAAAAATCATTTTTGTAAGAGTTATTCAGTTTGTTTCCTTTTCGATGGGCCACCCTGTATATAACTACTTTAATTGCGTTTCTTGTTTAATCATATTTCTGGCTTGTTCATATGTCACAGAAAAGCTTTGGTAACATTTTGGCTATCTAATAAAACTTTTATCACTGATTTGCATTCCATTTTTTTTTAAGGCAAGTCCAAAGGTTCAAAAGCAAGATAAAAACGGCCTGGTTAATAGAAAGAAAACTGTATACAAGGCTTCACAAGGCAATCACAATCGGCGCATAGGTGCCCAGATGAAAAGTAACTGAGGAATGATTCCATCTTAAAGTGACACATTTTTCCAAAGGATAAAAAAAACTAAAAAACTAAAAACATGTTTTAAAATAGCAGTGCCGCCGCCTCACGTTTAAGCGCGCCTAGCGTGAGCGCGGCGCTGCTCGCGCTAAGTTACACAAAACGTCGATGAGGGACATAAGTCCCATTGGTAACGCGATTGGAAAGCAACGACAGCAATATGTGAGATGTATCACACATTACTATCGCTACTCTCCACCCGTATTATTGCTGCATTACATCACCTAGGTTGCACAGGCCATGCAACACAGGCTATGCAATACAGCGTGAGCAAGGTTTGGCGGAGCCTGTCGTTCGCTTGCGAACAAGGTTAAGCTATTTGTAAAGGGAACGGGAGTCCCTTTGTACCCCGTATAGGGCAGAGAGAGAAATAAAGTTATTATTATTATTATTATTTCATTATTTAATAATTGTGTACAAAAAAGAGTGATATCTCTAAAAAAATTACCTTTTTAAAAAAAGGTAAAAAAAAGGTGCTAAGTCCGCGTCAAAAAGTATCTTTGCAAAATAGTATAGTATTATTAACTCTAAAAAACTATTAAAAAACCTATTTCCAAAAGAGTGTGATATTAATCTACACACATAAGTTATTTTAATCTAAACAAAATGGTTTATTTTAAACCATAAAAAAACTATAAGTTATTTAATTATACATTCTACAAAAATAATGATATCAACAAATTGTGCTAAGTAAAAATAAAAATTTAAAAAAATATTTAAAAAAAAGTTACAAAATAATAAAAAAATAGTTTTAATTTTTTTTAGTATATCCTACTAAAATACTGATATCGAGAAATAAAAATAAAAAAAAAAAAAAAACAAATAATGTAAAAATATAAAATTAAAAATTAATGGAAAAATATAAAAATGTATATAAAAATTAAAAATTAGTATAAAAATAAAAAATTTAATTGAAAGACTTAGCGCTGCTAATTTTTAAAATAGCATATTTTGTAGCAATTGAATACGAAATTTAGAACTCTCGCGACAAATGATTTCGAAAAAAATTTATATAAACTGATGAACAACGCGGTATTTGGTAAGACCATGGAGAATGTTCGAAATCATGTCGACGTTAAACTCATAACACAATGGAACGGACGGTATGGCGCGGAGGCGATGATCGCGAAACCGAATTTTCATAGCAGAAGCGTCTTCTCCGAGTATTTAATCGCGATCGAAATGCGAAAACTCGAGGTGAAATTTAACAAACCGATATACATAGGTATATGCATTCTCGACATATCAAAAGTGTGTTTGTATGAATTTCATCACGAGTACATGGCACCGCTGTATCGCGATAATTGTAAGATAATGTACACGGATACCGATAGTCTCGTATACCACATCGAATGCGACGATGTTTACGAGATGATGAAGCGCGATATTGCGAGATTCAACACTAGCGATTATCCGATTGACAACGTGTACGGTATACCGCTCGCGAATAAAAAGATACCCGGTCTAATGAAAGATGAGAATAACGGGGTGATTATGACGGAATTTGTTGGGCTCAGGGCAAAGATGTATGCGTTGAAGGTGGACAGCAAAAGAGACACGAAAAAAGCGAAAGGTGTCAAAAGTAACGTCGTAGCGCGGGCTATAACGTTCGATGATTACACGCGGTGTCTGAATGACGAAATTGAAATAACACGTCGCCAGTTTTGTATAAGATCCAAATTGCATGAAGTGTACACGGTATCTGAAATGAAAATTGCCCTGAGTCCGTACAATGACAAGCGGTATATCGTACCAGATTCGTATAATACTTTGCCATGGGGACATTACCGTATACCATTGTAATATATATATTTTGAAAAATGTATTATTGTGTGAAGGAGATATTAATAAAGGTTTTTGTACACATGTATTTTTATATATTGTATATGTATTTCATATTCATTTTTATGTATTGTATACACTTTTCATATGATATGTTTGAAATAAAAAAAGTTTATATTAAATCACATTGTCCTTGTGTATCCATGAATTGTGCGATCCATCGAATCCCAACCATTTTACGTAAACTTTGTCACCCTTTCTGCGCAGTACTTTCTCCACGAGATACACGTCCGGGTGAGTCGCGCGATGCAACTCGTGTTCGTAGAACGCTCCAGCGACGGATTTTCCGCGATAATCTTCCAGTAGATACGTTACGGGATTAGTACTTTAACGATTTTAAACACCTCGGTGGTCCAATTTGGCGTGTAACCTTTCTCGAAGATGGTCTTGTACTTGCTAACACGTACCGGGTCGCCCACTTTGAACTTTGCCGGACCTGCGATTTTTATCGCGCTGTACACCGTAGCCAACAGTCTTTCGGCGATCGCGGGGGTAACGTCGACAGGTCGCATGCCGATAGTTCGATGCACACGCGCGTTATAATTTGCGATGAGTCGCGGCAACGTATCGATCCATTTGTAATTCCCGTTTAGCATAAACATTTTCCACATGTCGTTCTTCAACGTGCGATTGAATCGCTCAACAACCGATGCCTTCAACACCGAATACGTGGAGTAGTGATTGATGTTGTGTTTCCTCAAAAGACGTTGCACATCGGTGTTGTAAAATTCCTTTCCCATATCGGTTTGCAAGTTTTTTGGACATCTCTTGCTCTCTCGAAATATTTTAGCGATAGCTTCGGTCGTCTCGCTTCCACCTTTACTCTTGAGAGCTACAGCCCACGCGTACTTGCTCAATACATCGATGACGGTGAGTATGTAGTGGTAGCCTCCGTTGAAACGTGAATACGGACGCATCTCGACAATGTCTGCCTGCCACAGATCATCGTATCCCCGAACTATAACGTGTCTTCGAGGGAAATTTTTTCTTGCCGGAGCGTGTAGTTCTTCAACGAGTCGTCGCTTTTCGGAACTGGCGACCTTGGATTTCGATGAGTTCATGTTTCGACGGCGCGATCGTTAACTGATTGGCATCAACTGATTGACGCGTAATACATGCGAAGAAATTACGATTTCTGTTTTTAACCGTTTATTTCCGTTTGTTATCTTTTAATAGCGGTTCTTTGTCGTCCGTTGGCGTTCGATAGCGATCCATGACCCGTTCATAGCCGTTTTTGACCCGTTCATAGCCGTTTTTGGCCCGTTCGTAGCCGTTTCTGGCCCGTTCGATAGCCGTTTGATAGCTGTCCGACAGCCGTTCCTTGGTCGTTTGCTGTCGCCCGTTGTCGTCCCTGAGCCGTTCATAGCCGTTCCCCTACCGTTCATTACTGTTCATCGTCGTTCGTTAAAGGTTCGATTGTCGTTCCTTAGCTGTTTGAAAGTCGTTTTGTTGTCGTTCGCAAACCGTTCGCAAGACGTTCGTTAGCCGTTCCTGACTCGGTGGTAATTGCACGCCGAAGTTCGTTTATCGCAGTCCGTAACGCTTGCACGTCTTTCTCGATCGCAGTCCGTAACGCTCGTACGTCTTTCTCGATCGCAGTCTGCTTCTCGTCTGACTGATTTTTCATTTTAAGACATTGTTCCACGTACAGTTTGTTGGCGACGTCGGTATCGGCCTCAGGCTGCGCTACGCAGCAAATCTTGCGCGACTTTGCATCATAGTCCATAGCGACGCGGCACAACGCGTTATCACGAATATAATTTCTCATCAATCTGCTCCAATGATGCGAATTGTCAACTGTTGCGTCATTTCTGCGTTCAAATAGTCCGAATTTGTTGATTGACGACATTTTTCGAGTAAGAACACCGATCGACTGATTCGTTTGACGATGCGTTAGTTAATTTATAATAAGACCAGCTTCGCAAAGTTCCTCGATGATCGACAGTATCTCGTTGTCGTGAGCGTTGTGGCCAACTTGGCGCGAAGCTTCGAGCAATCGCAGGCGATCCACTAGCTCGTTGGGATCATCCCAGTGTACGTAATCGATCGCGTTGTCGTTTAGCGTCATAGCGCGAGGTAATCCTCCTCCGGATTTCTTCTTTCCAATCGATAGTAACGGTGCGATTACCTCTTTGTACTTGTATCCCCTGTTGCTCCGTAGTTGACCGTCAGCATTGTAATTGCGTCTATGCACATTAGTCGTTAACAGTATATTTTTGTACTTTCGCATATCATCTTCCGTGTATTCGTCATCGTCGGGAATTTTCTTGAAAATCAGCTCGTAAAGACCGGGCGTACCGATGTATTTCACACCGTCAACGAGTATGTTATCGTTGTCGTCCACGTCGAAACGTTTGCTACCGAGCATCATTCCATCCTTGCCGAGATAAACGCCGTACACTTTATCTATACCGCTCTCTTTGTCACCGCGTAGGACAGGCAAGATGTATTTTTGACTAAGCGGACCCAAATGATCACGCAACGTTTCTTGACCCTCCACCGTTTGCATCTGACCTTGAACGACTGTTGCGAGTGAATCGTCCGTAGTTTCGAAAACATTCGCGGTCGTGAGGATATCGTTCGTTGTCGTCGCCGTCATCGGTTGTACGTTTTCGATCATCGCACGCGGTGTAGAGGTCAACGGTGCATCGTCGCCGTCGTTTAACCTATATCGCTTCGGAGATTCAGGTGATTCGATTAACGAGCGATCCACTCGTTTCCTCTTCATCTTACTCCATATCGCATCCTTTTCACGTTTCTGGACGGTCGGCATTTCAATCCCTACGTCATCGTTACGCGACACCGGTTCGTCTTTTATCGCGTACGCGCTAGAATTGTCAACGATTTTTTGCAGCGGCTCGATAATTGGTCCGAGGTGTCTCTTCGTCACGATATCGCTCTCGATTTTACCGGTCTTCAAAGCATGATATTTCTTGCGGATGGATTCGCTCGTTTTCTCAATCTCCCTCACAATCTTTTCGCGCTCACTGCTCCCAGCCATGTTGAAAGAAACGTCGATCGCGCACGTTTGACTACAACGAGGTATCGGTAACGACTAGCCGCTTCGCGGTATTGCGAACACGTTAAATCCTTTTCTGTATCGTCCGTTATTAAACGAGCTGTCCTTGTCTATCACTACGAATCCATACTCGCGCTGCCAACAACCGCGACATAACGCACAAAATTCATCGTACGACATGTCGGTATTCACGTGATCGTTGTACACATGTTTCAAGTTGGTACCATCCTGTTTAAACAGGATTAGTAAATTGGCGTTGTCGCGTATGAGATGTTTTGGTATTCTCGCATACGACTGACAGAGGTAGAAACAATCGACGTTCGAGTGTCGACCCATCGAGAAATATTCTCTCACTACGTCTTGTTTATCGCATGCCACGTCATCGAAGACGAAGATTGAGTTTGGACGCGCCTCGCTCGGTGGAATGACGTCACTGTTATTGGAGAATGCAAAGTAGCCGATTTCGTCGATCGATGTCATAAGATTCTCCAAGTACTGATATTTTGGCTGTTGCAACGACTTTGAGTACACATACACATTCTCGAAACGTACACCGTGTGGACTTTCCAGTAAACTTATCAAAACGTTGGTTTTACCGCAATTCGAAGGGCCGCAAACGATCGCGCGTATAGTACTCGGTAGCATCGTACCGTGCTTGCGTTGCTTTTCCGCGTTGTCTCCCATCGACCGTAATCTGTCGTCGAAATTAGTCACTTTGATCGTCGGCGATTGTTGCACGAACCGCATGTTTGCAACAAAAAATGCAATGACGGAGTCGTGAGAACGTGCCTATTTATATGTGCGCAAAACCGCGAGTCGTTCAGTATTCGAAATGTTTTTGCTTCTGACGGATGACAGTGATATTTACGATTTAACCGTCGAACAATTGAAGTATATACCCAAGATCATTCTACTGCGGCAGTTTTCTAATTACATAGATTATGTGTGGGATAAACTTCCAGAAGATATTAGAGCGGATCCCGAAATTCAACAACATCGTCGGTGCCTGGAACATTATAATTTACCGTGTCATCAAACGCATATTGACGGTCCGCCACCATTGATAAAGAATTGCGGCGCATGTCAGCAACGGCTTCGAGCGAATCCGTAAAAGGCGGCAGTCTGCTGAATCGTGCGATAAACGCGCTTCCTTTCGAGTTACATATTCCCGGCTATCAGTTTTGCGGCCCGGGCACTCATTTGGAAAAGCGATTGGCGAGAGGTGATCAGGGTATAAATCCACTGGACGCGGCGTGCCGCGATCACGACATAGCGTATTCTCGGAGTAACGATCTCGCGGAGAGACACGCGGCGGACCGGATACTCGCCGAAAAAGCGCGAAGACGCATCGTCGCGAGGGATTCCGCTCTCGGTGAGAGAGCCGCAGCCACAGCTGTCTGGGCGGCGATGAAAGCCAAGACGAAGATCGGTATGGGTATGAAAACGAAGACGAAGAAAAAGGCGGCGAAAAAAAAACGGATACTTCCGGCAGCAAAACGCGGCGGCATATTGCCGATTCTACCAATGTTGGGCGCGCTCGGATCCTTGATCGGCGGAGCGGCTGGCGTGGCAAAAGTGGTGAACGATGGCAAAGCCGCGCGACGTCAGCTCGAGGAGCTACAACGCCACAATCGCACGATGGAAGGTCGCGGACTGTATCTCGCTCCGTACAAGTATGGGCGAGGAGTGTATCTCGCCCCGTACAAACGCGGGCAGGGAGTAACAGCCAAAAAGAAAAAAAAACGTCATTAAAAAAAAAACGTTAAAAATGCCTACGGGTGTGACAACAAACGTACAATTGGATCAACTGGCAAGACGCATGCGTGTACCATACTTTAGAGGTGTTTTTATGCGTAACGCATTACCGATAAGCGGTGTACGTCGAAACGAGAGCGGTATCGTAAATCTAGATGATGCGACGGGTCCCGGCACTCATTGGGTGGCGTATGCAAAGAGGGAAAATTACGTGGTATATTTCGACAGTTTTGGTAATCTTCGGCCGCCTAAAGAACTCGCGCAGTATTTCGGAGACGGTGTGACGATAGAATATAATCACGCATCTTATCAACGTTACGGTCAGAACATCTGTGGACAGATGTGTCTATGGTTTCTCCGAACAGTCGACACGCGCGAATTTAAAGCTTGACGAGGTGTCGTGAGGACTCAGTATTCATTGAGCGGCTTCTTTCATCATGTCGCTGACGCTTACGTTGACCGGAAAGAGCAGTGTCCTTGCCGTAAACTACTTTCCACCCATAGATTTGAGCGATGACAATTACGAGCTCGGTCTAATGGACTTTGAAACTTATTACACGATACCGAACGTGAATGCTTCGAATAATAAATTTTACTTTGACAACGATTTGGAAAAAATTACGATTCCCGAGGGATCGTACGAACTGCAAGCCATAAATGATTTTTTGAGGCGTGCAATTTCGCGAAAACGTCCGCGACCCGTCGACGATGAAGATGAAGAATATCCGATAGTGCTCCGCGCTAATTACAGTACTATGAAAAGCGAGATTAAATGCGCCTACAAAATAAACTTTAGCAAGCCCAACAACATTGGACCGCTGCTGGGATTTTCATCGTACCGCGTGCTGAAGCCGGGACAGTGGCACGAATCGGACATGCCGATTAACATCATCAACGTGAACATTATCCGCATTGAGTGTAACGTGACCGCGGGCGCGTACTGCAACAGTAAACCCGTGCACACGATACATGAATTTTCACCGAGAGTGCCACCAGGATATAAGATATCGGAAACGCCGACGCAGATCATTTATCTGCCGATCGTCACACGGAGCATTACGGATTTAACGATACGCATCGTCGATCAGGACGGACGATTGCTCAACTTTCGAGGAGAAGAGATCACCATCAGGTTGCACGTACGACGACAACGGCGATAACGCGTGCGACGCATGAGATGCTCGTATTGAACGGATCGGAGCGCGTGAGAGACAAGCAGACCAACTTTGAGAGAACGATAGCGACGTCAACGTTTGACAATATTCAGTCACGCGGTTGTATCAAGAAAAAGAAACTCAACGCAACGAACGTTGAATTTTTAAAATCTTTGGGATTCGCGGTGCGAAACGTCTGACGTGAACAATGACTGACATCCTCAACATCGGGGACGAGCCAATCTTCGACGATCGCATCGTCAAGATCGAGTCTCACACGTACAATCCGTTTGCCAACACGACGTTCGGACATAGCGACGAGATAAGAATACCCATACAGCAACAGGATCTATACACGTTGCCATGTGAAAGTCTTCTATACATCGAGGGAAAATTAACGATAAACAAACCTGCCGAGGGATCTGATGTGACATTGGGAAATAATTGCGTCGCATTCATGTTCGATGAGATTCGATACGAACTTGACGGTGTGGAAATTGATCGCAACAGAAATGTGGGAATTACCAGCACGCTCAAAAACTATGTATCGCTATCGTACGACAAAGGAATGATTATGCAAAATGCTGGATGGAATATTTCATCAGTCATATTGAATGGATACTTCAACTTTTGCGTACCACTGAACACACTATTGGGATTTTGCGAGGATTACAAATCTGTGGTTATTAACGCTCGTCACGAATTGATTTTAATACGCGCACGCAACGACAACAATTGCGTTGTGGGAAATCCTGCGCTCGAGCCCGTGATTGATATATTCAAGATACAATGGCGAATGCCTCACGTTATGCTGAAGGAGATAAATAAGCTATCGATGCTGCGTACTTTGGAAAGCGGACGATATCTCAACATGGGTTTTCGTTCGTGGGACCTGTACGAGTACCCGCTGTTGCAAAACACTACCAAGCATTCGTGGGCTGTAAAAACCACGAGTCAGCTTGAAAAACCGCGATACGTTATTTTTGCGCTGCAGACTGGTCGAAAGAACGTCATGTTCGAGGATACGAGCCGATTCGACGATTGTAAACTGACCAACGTGAAACTCTATTTGAACTCTGAATTTTATCCATACGATGACCTGAACTTAGATTTCGATAAAAAAAGATGTGCTATGCTTTATGATATGTATGCACGTTTTCGTCAATCCTATTACGGATGTGCCCACTATGAAACGTTTTGTACGGTGCTTACGTTTCTAGAGAAAGGACCTTTTGTGGTCATCGATTGCTCACGACAAAACGAGTCCGTCAAGAGTGCCACCGTGGATGTGAGATTGGAATTTGAGTGCAAAGAGAATGTACCGGCAAATACCACCGCGTACTGTCTCATTATACACGATCGCGTGGTTCAGTATAACCCGTTGACCAACGTAGTGCGCAAAATCACCTGAGTGCCACAGCATTGATATAAAATGTACGATGCATTAAGATCGACCGCAGTCTTTTTTCAACAACAATAAAAAAACATCGTCATGTCCGTACCGACGTTCGTGGATCTGCAAGGCTTTATCGTCGGCAGAAACTTTGTCGTGAAGGAGTTTGCCGCTCTCAGAGAGGGATCCATTCTCTCTCACTATATTTTTGGAAGCGCCGAACCATGGTGGCTTCTCACCAAAGCGGAAAAACAGCATGCATCCTGGTTGACGGCGAATCATCATGGATTACAATGGGAAGACGGAATGATTCCATATGGCAAGGCTAGAACTTTGATTACGACGGCGGTGATGGGTGCGACGGAGAACGAGATATCACCCATCGTGTACGTCAAGGGACATGAAAAACGAGAATGGCTGCGGGATCTGTTACTGGATGACGCGAGAGAAGAAGTCTATATCGAAAATATTGATGCACATTATGAAGACATTGAATCTTTGAATAAGTTGAATATTATGTATACGCTGCGTTGCCAGAAACATGTATCAAACTGCGCTTTACAAAATGTATTTAAACTATTCAATTGGTGGTCCGACCATAAAAATATACATGTAACCAATTGTACTTTACAAGAAAAAAAACGTACATCCAAGTGATGGTCTAACTATAAAAATAAATATATTATTAATCAAAAATAGTTGTCAATTTTTTCCCCTTCCACTATCCACCCATATTCCTTTTCCGCTTGCGTATGGTTAAGATTATATCGTTTGTTCTCGTAATTTCTACGCTGACATTGGTGCTTGAAAATTTAGGAGGGGAATAATCCCCTCTCTTTGTAATTTTTTATTGACTCTGAAGAACACGATCGTACACGTTCAGTGTTGCATCAGCCGCTGTACGAACCGCTCAGCGAACAGCTTCCCGTTATAAGAACAATGGACTACGGCATAAATTATTACGTTCCGATTGAATGTGATAAAAGATCTGATGGGTAAGTATCATAAATTTATATATATTTTACACAATTTTATACAATAATAGTTTCAGTTTTTGGTAAATCGGAATTACATTACAGGAAACGTGCTATCTCGGAAAAATGCCCGCGCTACATGCATATCATGAGAAGGACATTTGCTCTGACACCTACGGCGCATAAATATTTGGAAATTGGCCTCAAAGTGGGACCCGTGTCTTCTGTGGAATTAATTCTCGGAGATATCCGAGGACATCAGATGGTGTTGCCCTATACAACGTGGACAAGATTCATCGAAAGACGCGTGGATATTGAACGATTCCTGCAATCAACAGCTACTTCGCCGTTACAGATTGGAGATCTATCTGTAGGACTCGCTGCAATACGTGATGTGAGCGTTGTAAAACTAACATTACACGCTACATCCTTATACATGAAGCCATCAACCGTACTCTTTATGTTCGAGTTAGAACATTGTGTCGAACATGTATATTTCAAGCTATGTCAGAGTATAAAAAGCGTTAGTGATAGATATAAAGATTTTATAGATATTTTGCGTAATAATTATTTTATCGATAAACGTAGTGCAGCTACAATATTACGTCAAGTTTATGATAAAACTTCAATCATAGATTGTGAACTATTAGCTTATGCTCTAGATCCTATAATGTATGATGCAATTCATCATCAATAAATAATGGTAAAAATTACTTTAATTCTATTTCTTCCCCATACCATTTCATCCAATGTTTCCTTAGATAAATTAGATTTAAAAAATTGATAAAAAAAGTTAATTAAATTATTTATTTAAAAAAAATAAATTTAAGATTAAATATTGTAAGACATGCAAGCAAGAAAGGGAGCGCTTGTGGGGAAAGGGAATACACGCTTGTAGGAGAAAAAAGTTTTTATTTTATATTATTTTAAAAAAATATTTTATTCATAAGAAATGTTTATGCGTAATTTATACAAAAATGTGTGTGTGTGTGTGTGTGTAATTTATATGTAAAAATAAAAAATTAAATTGCATTACAATAAAATTAAAAATTACAAAATTACAAAAATATGTTACTCAATTCTCCTCCGGTGGATCCTCCTCCTCATATGGATCCATTCCAAATAATTTTCTGAGATCGAAAACATCGTGTGGTGTTGAATGTACTTGATCAGTCTCCCAATTCTCCTCCGGTGGATCCTCATCGTATGGTTCCATACCAAATAGCTTTCTAAGACTGAAAATATCAAGTGGCGTCGAATATAATCGGTCTCTCTCCGTGTCGTACCATAATTCCTCCAACCCCTCTCTTATTAAGCGTTTCTTTTCTCGCTTGTACTTCCTTTTTGCGATGCTTACGTATCCTCGGATTTTTATCTTGTCCATGCGTATAAATCCCTAAAAATAGAAATAAATATAAAAATTAAAAATCTGAGAGAAAAAATTATTTACATCTATGTGTCATACATACCTGTTCGTGAGGAATTCTCACTCGCACCTCGTTTTTTAATTGTACTTCGACCACTGGGATGTTGTCCACCCAGACCCACTGCAAATAACACATGGTTAAAATTATAAATTAGTCAACTTTCCTATAAACATGGTACACTAAAAATACGATTTTGAGTAAACTACACTCCGAAACATGATTTTTTAATACATGGAGCGAATTAAGAGTCTAATTATTTTACACTATATAGATACACATGATATACTTACACCTCTGGCGGGGTACTCAATTTCAATATATTCCTCGATCTTAGAAGGTAATTTATATTCCACAATGTCTTCTTCTGCCATCTTCTCTTGCTTCTTTTCCACTTGAAAAACTTAATATACAAGAGCTCTTCACTCCACAAATTCAGTTCAAAACTAAGATTTTGGAACGTTCTAATTTTTCCAAGCAGCCAAATATATATCGGTGCTCGAGGTACCCATGGTGGAAGTATACGGGGTGAAACATTTCATAGATGCGGAGGAGTGCCCAATAAGAATCATGCATTTGTTACTAACTTTCTTAGCAGTGTTATATCATTAGTTGCTTAGGTTGTTTGGGAGGTTTGAAACAAAACGCGTGATTCTTATTGGTCACTCCTCCGCATCTGTTACAAACTTTCTTAGCGGCGTTATATCATTAGTTGCTTAGGTTGTTTGGGAGGTTTGAAACAAAATGCATGATTCTTATAGGTCACTCCTCCGCATCTATGGAATGTTTCATGCCGTATACTTCCACCATAAAGGTACCGTTATACAAACCTCATTTGATGAAATATTTTCAATGCATAACTCTTTTTTGGAGCATGCAAACAGTTGAGTCTCTCAATGTGTACACTTTCACATTTTATTATTTTGGGACGTCGATAACGCGTTAATGTTTTCTTAGAAAAAATCGGAAAGGCTTGCACGTAAGCCAGTGACGCATTAGAATACCAATTTAATCTTATTTTCCGGCGGAAATTTATAAAAACTGTGTAATTTATGGGGTTATAAAAGAGAAATCTTTGTTTGGACCTTATTGTCCCTTTGAACAAAAAAAAGATAAGAAAAAATTTTAGAAATTTGTGACAATGTTTAAACACTATCGTGTGACGCATTAGAATAAGAATTTAATATTATTTTCCGGCGTCGGAAATTTATAAAAAACCAAGTAATTTATGGAGTTATAAAAGAGAAATCTTTGTTTGGACCTTATTGTCCCTTTGAACAAAAAAAGATAAGAAAAAATTTTAGAAATTTGTGACAATGTTTAAACATTATCGTGTGACGCACTAGAATATCTTATCTTTCGACATCGTAAATTTATAAAAACTGAGTGATTTATGGTTTTATTTATTTATTTATTTTTATAAGTAGAAATCGAAAAATTGATTCATTGATTGATTATTTTATTATAAGGAAAAATTGAAAATTAATTGATTGATTTTTTATTATAAATTAATTGATTGATTATTTTATTGATTAAGGATTAATTTAATTGATTGGTTGATTTTATTGATTGATTTTATTGATTAATTTAATTTTTTGATTAATTTAATTGATTGTTTGATTAATTTAATTGATTGTTTGATTAATTTAATTGATTGATTAATTTAATTGATTGATTGATTATTTAATTGATTGATTGATTAATTTAATTGATTGAATTGATTAATTAATTAATTAATTACCCCCGTGACGTCATACCCCCACTCCTGTGACGTCATACCCCCACTCCCGTGACGTCATACCCCCACTCCCGTGACGTCATACCCCCCACTCCAATTTGAGTTCGAACAGACACAGTATACCTACTAACTGACATTATAATTTATTATTTATCATTACTTTAAGAATAGAAATTTTATTTATGAGACTTATTTGAGTAGTCAGGGGATAGAGCATCTCACGTTTTTTATTTTGTTGTTATAAGAGCATTGATTTTATGTTGAAATATTGTTCCTATCCAGTTGATTACCGCACGTCTAGAGATGCTCGAACAAAACTGGACTAAGTTTCAAGAAAAGCATGAAAACATCTGTCTCTCGGAAAGCGATGCCTTGAGCGACCAACCGTATCTCAGAGAACGAGTATACGAGCGTTGTCACGCCTTTTATGTGTACTCTCGCGCCAAGCTCTTCACTCAACGAGACGAATTCGACACTCTAGACCGACAATCAAGACCCACACTGTCAGACCACGGAGCGTCCACGTCGTTGATGCCTCGCAGTGCTTTACCTGGGATAAAGCTTCCGAATTTCTCGGGAGACTACTAATCTTGGAGATCGTTCCATGATTTATTCACAGCGCTGATACAACACAACACGGATCTGTCAGCTGTGGAAAAAATGCACTATTTGAAGACGTGTATAACCGGAGAGGCAGCACGTCTGATATGTAATTTGCCTATTTCAGGTGATAACTTCAAAACCGCGTGGGCCTTGTTAATCTCGAGGTATGAGAATAAGAGGTTTCTGATATCCGCTCAACTCGACAGACTCACCAACCTGAAACCGCTCAAAACGAAGTCTGCACAAGAATTGAGAGCTCTTCTGACGACCATATCTGAGGCCATGGGCGTGATCCGTGCCCTAGGATGCATCGTGCATCATTGGGACCCTTCTGCTGCATTTACTGGTGAGATTGCTAGATCCGGAAACCCGAGAGGCATGGGAAGTAAATCTTGGATCCTCCACGATCTATCCGACGTACGCCCAGTTCGAAGAATTCCTTGTTGCAAGAACAAGGGCAATGGAGAACCTCAATTACATGCTTCAACCTCTGGATCGCATAAAGACCAAGTCAGCTACTCAGGAAAGTCACGTTCGAAGATAACTGCTCACGTCGCCACCTCCTCCTCCACGTCAAGCGCTATAACGTGCCCGCTCTGTGGATCTTCACATTATCTTGCAAAATGCCAGCAATATCAATCTAAACTCCTTCAATAACGGAGAGACATCATCGTAAATCAACGACGATGTTTCAATTGTCTCGGTTCCCATGCGGCAAATAAATGCAGCTCCACCAAACGATAGAACCTTCCGCACCTAAAGTGCGGAAAGAAACATCATACCTCGATACACGACGCTAACAAAATGTCCTCAAAATATTCGACAAATACGCAAACGACGAACGAAACTGCACAATCAACTGAACAATTACAACCTCCCTCAAAGTGACAACCAGGAGTATGTGCGCACCAGACCGGGCAAGAATTTTCATCTCGAGGGCTCACACTGCTTGCAACAAGTCGAGCTCTATTACAGAAAAGGAACGGTGATCTCTACGCGGTGCGTCTATTAATTGACCAAGGATCGGAGCTATCCTTCATATCGGAAGAGCTAGTGCAGCGTGCACAGCTCAAGCGAACCGCCGCAACGATTCCGCTTCTCGGCATTGGTGGCACATACTCAGGTCGCACGAGAGAACATGTAACCATACGTTTACATTTCATCCACGATACGTCTACTAGCTGCATTATTGATGCATATGTATTACCGCGATTGACGACGAAATTACCGCCTTATGACGCTGCGACTCATTCATGGCCTCACATATCGGGACTGCAGCTTGTCGACCCCGACTTTGGATGCTCCGGACTCATCCACATCATTATTGGATCAAATAACTACGGCTCAGTGATTCTTCCAGGTTTAATACGTGGCGAGACAGCAACACCTATCGCACAACAAACCATCTTCGGATGGGTCCGGAACGGTCTCGTCGGGCGAAGCAGCGACACCAGCTTTAGCCCATCATTGTACATTGGATCATGAGTTACGAGATCTCATTAGCAAGTTTTGGACACAAGAGGAGCTTCCAGCCGCAAAAACTTTTAAACTAAACAAAGAAAAAGAAGAGTGCGAGCGACATTTTTTGTCTACGCATTTGAGAGATACAACGGGAAGATACGTAGTTCGCCTTCCGTTAAAGTCAGATCCTACGCTCTTGGGAGATTCGAAAGCGAGAGCACTGAATAGTCTCAACAGATTGTCAAATAAATTTAAATCCAATACCAGGTTACGGCAACTATATAGCGACTTCATTGAGGAATACAAAAATCTGGGTCACATGGTAGCAGTTGATACATTCGATAACCAAACTACTCCCGTATACTATCTACCTCATCTTGGTGTACTTCGAGAAAGCAGCCGCACCACCAAGCTGAGAGTAGTTTTTAATGCATCCAGCCGCACTAGTGAAGGTATATCCCTCAACGACATTCTGCACGCAGGCGCTAAGCTTCAGACGGACGTGTCAGAGATTCTCCTGTGGACAAGGACACACTGAATTCTATTTTCAATGGACATTGAAAAAATGTTCCGACAAATTGCAGTTCATCAACAAGACTAGGATTTGCAAAGAATATTGTGGTGCGGACAAGATGGCCGCCCTTCTGCCTATCGACTTACGACTGTAACCTATGGTCTCAACTGCGTTCCATTTCTTGCATTACGGACGATTCAGCAATTGGTGGAAGATGAGGGTCATCGGTTTCCAAAGGTCATAGTTCCCTTGACAAAAGGAAGATATGTCGACGACATTTTCGGAGGAGCAGAAACGATTCCAGAGGCGAAAGAGATTGTTCAACAGCTCATACTACTCTGTGAAGCAGGCAGATTTCCGTTACAAAAATGGAACAGTAATTGTTTGGAGGTTTTGCCTAAGAATGGAGAAATGTCTCTATCTACTCGAAATCGAGCCCACTCTGTGTAAAATTTTGGGTCTAGTTTGGAGACCAGAAACCGATACCTTTCACTTTTGAGCCACGCCTTTATCCAGCGTTTCTGTGTTGACGAAAAGGATGGTATCGTCCGAGATAGCGTGATTGTTTGATCCGCTAGGACTGATTGCACCGACTTTAGTACGAACAAAGATGATCTTGCAAGAGCTCTAGTTGACGAAAGTAGGTTGGGACGATCCTTTACCACCAGAAATACAACTGCGATGGACGAACTTTCGACAGCAGTTGCAGCAGCTCAACCAAGTATCAATACCACGGTGGCTCGGCAGCGTTTGTACCAACAACTCGATTGAGATACACGGGTTCTCGGACGCATCTCAGTTGGAAATGGCGGCGGTAACATACGTGAGAGTTCCGGAAGACAACGGCAAGTTTTCGACGAGACTGATATGCTCTAAGACCAAGATTGCGCCAATCAAGCGACTCTCCATCCCCCGCCTTGAACTTACGGCTGCTCTGCTGTTGGCACGTTTACTCACGAAGACCTTGCAAGCACTTGACCTAGCAGAGACACCGGTGACTTGTTGGACGGACTTTTCTGTTACTCTCACATGGATTACCACCCATCCAGCTCGATGGAAAGACTTCGTACATAATCGCGTTTCTGCAGTACACGCTCTTCTGCCAAACGCAACATGGCGCTACGTACCCGGGAAAGAGAATCCCGCGGACTGCGCCACTCAAGGATTAACGCAGGAAAACATAGCTCATCATGATTTGTGGTGGAAAGGACCCAGCTGGCTGTCAGACGCAAAATCATCCTGGCCTTCACTCCAATCTGAACCGGCACCGGCCCAAAACGTTAACTTAGAAGAACGACCAGGGAATGTCCTCGTTGCAATCATTCGGCCAGGGGCATACTGGGCATACTGGGAATTACTGGACAAATACTCCACTCTCACGAAGCTGGTACGAGTCACGGCACTCTGCCGCAGGTTCATCTCGTGCCTGCGTAGAGTATCGCAATCATCGCCGAACGAGCATCCGCTAACACCGGTGGAGCTCGAGCAAAGCCGCAATTTCTGGATAAAAATCGTACAACGAGCTTGGTTTGGCTATGAGATCGGAATCATCTCTAAGGGAGAGCAGCTGCCGAAATCCAATCCAATGGTACGACTCATCCCATTCCTAGATCGAGAGGGATTGCTCCGGGTCGGAGGGCGTTTACATAATGCCCGGATCGATTCGGAGACCAAGCATCCGTATATCTTGCCAAGGAGATCGCCCCTCAGCAAGCTGGTAATAGATGATGCTCACAGAAGAATGCTCCATGGAGGTACACAAGTCACGCTGGCCTTCATACGAAGAACGTTCTGGATCATTGGCGGAAGAGCGCCGGTCAGATCTCAGATTCTGAGATGCGGACGGTGTGCTCGATATCGAGGGATACGGGCGCAGCAGCTAATGGGCCAGCTACCATCAGCTCGAGTGACACCGGCTCGGCCCTTTTACAATTCGGGCCTTGATTATGCAGGTCCAGTCACCTTGAAGACTTGGAAAGGGCGGGCGGCACGAACATACAAAGGCTATCTGGCTATTCGTATGCCTCGCTACATCAGCCGTTCATATAGAAATATCACGGATTACACGGCTGATGCCTTCATTGCCGCCTACAAAAGATTCACGGGCAGAAGAGGCATATGCGCCTCATTGCAAAATGACTGCGGAACAAATTTTATGGGAGCTGATGCAGAGTAAAGAAGACAATTTAAGTCATCCTCCAAGGAACTACGACATCTCGCATCCCTGCTCGCCAACGATCACACTATTTGGAGGTTCAATCCCCCAGCGACCCCTCACTTCGGAAGAAAGGGAGGCGGCCGTAAAATCAACTAAATATCACTTGCAACGAATTTTAAAGGAAACTGTATTGACCTACGAGGAAATGACAACAATCACAGTGCAGATAGAAGCGGTTTTAAACTCAAGACCATTATGCCCACTATCAGACGACGCGACTGACTATAGCGCTCTGACTCCTGGGCATTTCTTTATAGGGGAAGCGCCCACTGCTATTCCAGAACCTGCTCTATCGGACGAGAAAACTTCTAGGCTCTCACGATGGCAACTGCTCAGACAAAAGGTAGACTATTTTTGGACGGTGGTTCTCCGAGTGTTTACAGCGCTACCAAGCAGTATCAAAGTGGCATCATTCTTCAAACGATATAAAGGAAGGAACAATGGTCCTCATCGCTGATGAACGCTATCCGTCAGGAAAATGGCCCCTCGCTCGAGTAACGCATCTCTATACAGGACCTGACGGGTTAACTAGAGTCGTAACCGTGAGAACGGCTACCTCTACTTATAAGCGACCCATAACCAAGTTATGTATTTTGCCCACAGATCCTGATGCCGTTCGTTCGACAGAATTCCTGTCGAAGGCGGGCGAAAATGTTAAGGAAACTTCCGGCGCGATCGGTAAGAGTCCCAGTTAGAGGGATTGAGGCCGCGAGAGGCGCTCGGGACGTGCGCGCAGCTCCCGAGGGAGCGGCGCCACCTGGACGAGCGCGGGGAGCGGATGTGCGTATGAGTTTAGAACCATTCGTTTTCGAGACGCTTCGGTTGAGCTCAATCGTGATTTTACATCTTGTGACTTTTCTCGTGTGTTTCTCTCGCGGTTTTTTCCAGTGTACCACCAAATTAGGGAGGTCGACCTCTGTCCAATTGGGGACAAAAGGAAAGGGTACAATCGTCTTCAACAGACGAAGGGCACGCCGAGGTGAGAGAGGATCGCAAGATTCTCAGAAGGATTTCTATCGCCCCCCCTTTACCGCAAGGTGACGAGTCCTCGTTCGACTCTTCTTCTCAGAGGCTGCCGACGACCCCTATTGAGGGGTGAAGTGAGAGTCCTAGTTCGACTCATCCGCCGCATATCATCTACGAGGTAAGAGAATCCCAGTTCGATTCTCTCTTGGTTCACCGCGTGAGTGCAATCCGAGTTCGACGCTCACATCTGACGTCTCTATGTGTGACGAAAATCTTCCTCTACAGAGGGAGGGGAAGAACGCTTTCTACGCTAATTATATTCTTTAAATTTATGTTCTTTAGAAGATGTTCTCAGGCTTTATTAGAACAATGTTAACTTCGATATGTTCTCTATTATAGTTGTTCACGTTCTTTAAGTGCAATAAGCACGTACTGTAAATTATATGACTGACCGTCTAAATTAGTAGACAAAAGTAGTCACTAATAAGTTGCGTATTTTAGCATTTAATGTAACTTGTTCCTTTATTTGTTCGGTGCTTTATAGCTAATACAACTGGCATTATAATTCATTATTTATCATTACTTTAAGAATAGAACTTTTATTTATGAGACTTATTTGAGTAGTCAGGGGATAGAGCATCTCACGTTTTTGATTTTGTTGTTATAAGAGCATTGATTTTATGTTGAAATATTGTTCCTATTTTTACTTGAAATAAGGAAATAAGAAAGTATTAGTATTTACGTTCCTTTGTGTTTTTTAACAGAATAAAAACAATAAGTGGTATAGTCAGTCGTGTTTGGCATGTGATATCAAACCTTGTTAAATAAATGTTGATGCGTTAATTTCAGAATTACGTGTTATTTACATACACGCAGCAATTATTTTAGATATAACCCCGTATCAAGAGACAACGACGAGGTGCGCGGAACCAGACAACGGAATCTTATACAACAAATTATACTAAATTAAAAAAATACATATTATAGTTAATGTAGATTTAGTATAAAACAATTTAATTTATTTTTATAAAAGTAATTTTAATTGATGTTTGCCCTTTTGCAACTATTTTTGCATTAAACATTTTATAGTTTCCGCAAAACTATGGTCTTGGTAGATATTTCTTTTTTTTTTCTCATGTGATAGTAGTATTAAAACTTGTTAAGGTAACATCTGGTTTAATTTGCATTTAGTATATTTTGAGGGTAGAAAATTGTTCAATATTTTATAAACAAAGAAACTATCTGTATAAGTTTTCTTTTGGTTTGCAGATATAGTATCAAGAAAGTTGCCAAATGCCACAAGGGATAAAATTTTTAAGAAAATATCTAAGTTCGTTGCTGAAAGTGGAGATAGAGAAGGAGGAAGAAAAGAGAGATCCAACGTAGCTAATTAGTAACTTGAAGTTTTTTCAGTTATGTACCAAAGTACTTTTGAAATATTATTTTTTTGCTCTTTTATGTTCAATCAGTTTCTGATATTATTTAACATATTTAATATTATTGATATGTATAACATTATATTATTTAGTATAAGTAACGTTTTCAGCATAAGTTTTGACTTATTGCGATATGGGACATTCTTTTACAAATCGGACAATAATTGGTCGACCCATTTTTAATCTGTTTGAAAATTTTTTTACGTGTTCTACACATAAAATGAGTGGACACGTGTATGGGGATTTTTTTTTTTTTTTTTGAAAATACATAGGTTCAAAATTTTGACAATACGTCGATTACGCTGATCTTCAAATCGTCATATCTTCGGTTCTATTTATCGTAGAAACTTCTTTTTTTTTTCATTTTAAAGCTAATAAAATGAGCTTTCTTGTAAAATTACTTGTGATCAATGTTTGTTTATAATTATTGTTGTTATAAACAAATTAAATGTTTGAAGTTGATTTACATAGTCGCCCCCAACAGATACAAAGTTTAAAAAAATAGCATCGTATTCCTCGTTTAATTTCCTTAAAAAAACGTATTTTTAAAAAATGGGAACTCTATGGATACTACCTGAAATTAATTAATTTGTCCGGCGCAATACACTGAGCGAACGCGGCAGGCGGCACGCAGCGCCCGCGTGCTGTCTCTCACCGAATATTATCAATACATAAAAAACCGCGAATATTATTTTTCATTCTTGTGATTCGGACGAGTTGTTCCAGAATAGTATTGTAGTGACCATTATTATTTTTTCTTAATTATATTATTTTTTTTGTGTTGGTTGCGTTATAATTTTATTTTATTTTGTATTCTTTTGCCGAATTTTCTAGAACTTTATCAAATTGATTATCTCGTGGTAACGATGAGTCGATATCATGCTGTGGCGGGCTGTTTTGGTTTTTTTTTGTATATTCGGTATATTGACGCGAGACGTGTCAAACAAAATATGTTTGTGCGGCCGTCGGGCCGTTTGACTTCGAAATCGAGAAAAAGCAGCCAATTAAAGCCTGCCACAGCTGATCGTGATCTACCGGGGAGTCACACTCGACAGCACCCCGGGAAAGAAATTTGAGAGAGTCGCCTCCGGAATTTCGAGGAGATAACACGTCGCGATCGGTCGTTTAGAGCCTAGATACTTTAACTCGGCCTAGATACTTTAACGATATTCGCGACAGTTTATATTCGCTCTCGTGATTCTCCGGCAGTATCATAATCTTTTGTTTTTTTTTTTTATTTGTGTTAAATTAATAAAACCGTGTGAATAATATTTTAACTAACTTTGTTTTACTTGGGACGCAATACATTTCACATACACCACGGACTAAGGAATAGAGGGACGGAGCACAAGCTGTACCGGTGGGGCACGTTTGCGGCGGGGGGGCCGCCATATTCGTTTAGTAATCACCACACATAGAACTCACTATTTGCGTACGTGTGAGAAATGAAAGTCAGATCCTGCGCACAATAAACAAAATAGAAATAGGAATAATTATTAAATATTATAAATAAGAAATTGGAATTATTTATTTTAAAAATAAAAAGAATAGAATAAATTAATGCGTGAATTAAGAAATAAGAATTGGAACTAATTAATATATTTTATTCTCTTGTTAGATGTAAAATAATTTCTCTTTTCAACAATAAACAACAATAACAACAATAACAACAATAACAACAATAATAAAACATAAAATCACCGCTTAACCTCTTTACGCTTGTCACTCGTTATGTCTCGTGGCACCACTACACGAGTGTAACCATGTCACAGACACAGGATCTCTGTGTGAGAATCGCTACATCAATATGGCGGAAAGCAGTCCCCCCCGCACGCTTGAGTTACCATCCCCTCTCGCCTAAACTAGGACTTTAGACTCGGTCCCTCTATTCCTTAGTCCGTGACATACACTTTTACTTTCTCCGACATATCATCACGTTGAATTATTTATTGACTAATTTTAATCATAGTTTATTAACACATGATAAGGTATTATTTGACAGGCAAGGTTAATAGTTTATTAACTTTTATTTGGTGACCTTATCATTACGAACACGAGGACGATCACCAAAGTATATTCTTGTGAAAAAATGTAAGTAAAAGTTTGTAATTAGCACAATTCAATAGCGTATACAGGGTGTCCCACCTTAATTACATAATATTTTACAGGAGTGTTCTTCGGTCAAAAACAAGGAAAAAAGTTCTAATAAACATATAGTCTCAAATGCAAAGTTTTCGAGAAAAAAACATTTATTTAAAAATCAAAAGAGTTATTAGAGAAAAAAGTTATTGGGAAAATTATCAACCCGTTTTCAATTAGCCAAAACAGTGAAGGGTACTCTAAAATTTCATTGCATGATTCCTGTGTCATCAAATAAATTACATGCAAAACTATTTTCTCTGTGCAAACATGTAACTAAAGTAAAAATCACGAAATAAACGACATAAAAGTTAATTAAAACTACATGTATGTACTGATAAGTATATTTCACTGTTTACCTAATATTTATTACGCCGCTTTTAAAAATAATTTTTGTTCAACTTTTATTTCGTATTACCACCATAATATTGGATTATAAAACAAATTTACTTTACGTTAAGTTACCGTTTGACTATCTACTGTTGGATTATAAATACATTCATTATTAGCTACATTACCGGTTGCTTATACCGGTACTATTAAATTACAAATAAATTTATCTTTCGTTGAATTATGCCAAAATTATTATGATCGGTCACATAACGCGCCAAGCATACATTATGCGCGCGTGAGGCAGCACGTGGGCGCTGCGTGCCGCCTGCCGCGTCCGCTCAGTGTATTGCGCCAGACAAATTAATTAATTTCAGGTAGTATCCATAGAGTCCCCATTTTTTAAAAATACGTTTTCTTTAGGAAATTAAACGAGGAATACGATGCTATTTTTTTAAACTTTGTATCTGTTGGGGGCGACTATGTAAATCAACTTCAAACATTTAATTTGTTTATAACAATAATAATTATAAACAAATATATGAATAATCTTCTCTTCGCCAGTGATATTAAAACTCAGGAAATAAGGCAATGATTGACGTGCAAACTGGCAATTGATACATTTATTAAAGATCACAACGTTTCGACCATAAGATTTGGTCCTTATCAAGTGTATCTGTCAATATAATAAAAGAAGGGAACAATACAATAAAAGTGTGTTACAATATATATAAAAAATGTTATCAAGATTGTTACTTACAATTTAAAAGTGTGACTAAGGGATTACATTATAATATAAAACCAAAAAAAGGTGAGATGTTAAAAAGGTCTGGTAACTAAATACGCGTCAATTGTTCATGACCGCTAAAAACAGACTGGATAATTAGGTATGACTATTGTTATAAAAATCATAACATGAAAATAAACAGGAACGATACGGGGGTCGAGGAGAGCTATCAGCTACAACGCAACAATGCTCCAATAACAAGTGACGTGAAATTTCGCATAGTCGTAGAGAGGGGTGTCTCACTCCCATGATTTCGATTGGAAAAATCCCAAAATTCTATATAAGGAAAATTACACAAAGAAACGGGAGATTGCCGAAATGTTTTTCATAAAGAAATGCAGTTCAACCATAAATCTACAGAGAGACACAGAAAATTTGTCAGCGTTATATGATCGCCTCATCGACATTGTATAACTCTCTACGACTATGCGAAATTTCACGTCACTTGTTATTGGAGCATTGTTGCGTTGTAGCTGATAGCTCTCCTCGACCCCCGTATCGTTCCTGTTTATTTTCATGTTATGATTTTTATAACAATAGTCATACCTAATTATCCAGTCTGTTTTTAGCGGTCATGAACAATTGACGCGTATTTAGTTACCAGACCTTTTTAACATCTCACCTTTTTTTGGTTTTATATTATAATGTAATCCCTTAGTCACACTTTTAAATTGTAAGTAACAATCTTGATAACATTTTTTTATATATATTGTAACACACTTTTATTGTATTGTTCCCTTCTTTTATTATATTGACAGATACACTTGATAAGGACCAAATCTTATGGTCGAAACGTTGTGATCTTTAATAAATGTATCAATTGCCAGTTTGCACGTCAATCATTGCCTTATTTCCTGAATTATAAACAAACATTAATCACAAGTAATTTTACAAGAAAGCTCATTTTATTAGCTTTAAAATGAAAAAAAAGAAGTTTCTACGATAAATAGAACCGAAGATATGACGATTTGAAGATCAGCGTAATCGACGTATTGTCAAAATTTTGAACCTATGTATTTTCAAAAAAAAAAAAAAAAAAAATCCCCATACACGTGTCCACTCATTTTATGTGTAGAACACGTAAAAAAATTTTCAAACAGATTAAAAATGGGTCGACCAATTATTGTCCGATTTGTAAAAGAATGTCCCATATACAGGGTGTATATCGCAATAGTAAATTAAATAAAAAGATTTCTAAGTAAATCAATAAAAAGATTGAACACTTTAACAATTTACTTTAAACAATAGTAAATACAAAAAAATATATATTATATTTCATATATTCTACTTAAACTTATTTTTTTATCTCCTACATAAATAACCTTATCTTTTGATACATTCTGTATAAAAAAAATTATTTTTGTGTGTATTCATACTTTTTTAAGGTACAATTTTTTTTAAGATATGGAAAAGTATGCTTTTATTTTTACAAAATGAAAAAATTGTTTATTTTAAGATACAAGTCTTATTTTGTTTCATTTAGAAAATATTTATTAATGCAATTATAATTATTATAATTGTTATAATTATTAGTGTTTGTGTAATATTTGTAAACACAAACGTTAGAAATAAAATCGGTAAAAAGTTTTTTACAAGAATAAATAAATCTTTAATAAAAATTGTAAGAAAAGTTACAACGTATAATTAATTCTTTTTTAAGGGAAAACTTATTAAAATACTTATTACAAATTTTTTGCAATTTGGATAAGATATTGGAAAATGTCAGTTTCATAGAACTATTAATTTATTTCGACTAACGTAAGTATAAATAATATTGTTTGCAATTTTTTCAAATCATGGCTTTTGTAAAGTAAAACTTGAAATTAAGCGCTGTAAATTTATATTGCACAATATACAAAGTCTGTTCTTTAAATAAACTTGCAATACTCTTTAATTTCTGGTTCTACTCAATTTAAATCCATGATTTGAGAAAATTGTCAATATTGTTTAGAAAAGAAATTAATATATTGGCCAGATATTACAATTTAATATTAGCTATAAAACAAACATTCAGTTTAATCCAATATTAAAAAATAATCCCCAATATGAAAATTGGATAATTGCGCAATATTGGTCCAATATATGTATGATAATGTGACAATATTGGCTTTACAAGAGAAGATATGTATTTTACAATATTGGTTCCAACTTAGGATGTATTTAATGTCCAATATTAAAACTTAGTTAAACATTTTTGTTTAATATTGGCCAAATATTATTGGATCAATATTGTTGCTTTGTTATATTGGCTAAATAAGACGAAGCGTCCACCTTACAATATTGGACCAATATTGGGGATCATTTCACATCCAATATTTAATATAGTATTTATATGATTTTCTAATATTGCGCCAATGTTTTGTGCTACTAGGGTTAATATGCGTCTATTTAAAAAAATATTTAGCCTCTCATGCTCTCAGTTACTGTCAATATTTTTATAATATTTTGGGAAAAGTTAATTTAAAATATGTACTTTCTTACGCCAGGAACGATATTTTAAAAAATTTTAATTTATCAAAAACATCTTTAAAATAACATTTTTTGGTTGTTACTCTGGTTTTTATTCTCTTAAGAGAAATAAAAAATAAATGGTAAATAAAAAAGGAGAAAAAGAAATAAAAAAGACAAGATGTACAGTTAAAACAGTACATGTTAAAACAGAGCTTCCTCTCATCTCTCTTCCTTACCTAACTTCTCTCTCCTTTTCCTTCCCTCCCTATTTGCAAGCTTCTCTTTTTTTCATCACAACTCCACCATTCCTCTTCTATACAAATCTATACAAATTGCATATTACCCATGCTGTTCTCCTATTCCTCTTATTCTCCTCCAATCTGTTCAGTTTTCACTGCATTTTCCGTCATCATTAAATCATCTTTCTTTATATCTACCTCTCTTTCTCTCTAACTACTTTCAAATCTATCTCATCTCATTCAAATCTATCTCTAGTCTCATAAAATGAGAGATAGTAACCACTATAGTAACCAACGAAGATAATTTAATTGGCTTCCGCAATCAATATAATCAGTATGCAGGATTTAAAGAACAATGCATTTGGTCTAACTCTAAAAGTCATATGTAAATCTCGAACATATATGTAGAAATGTCATCATAGAGAAAATACTGAAAATATTATCAATATCAATATCAAAGGTACGATAGTATCTCGTGCCAAATGTACACGCAACTAATGAGAAACCTTCAAATTATAGAATCTCAATCAATCGACCAAGTTTTGAGTAAACTCAATCAATAGCTCGGGTTTGATTTACATCAGTGCTCGGAATTAGTTGCTATTTTCGAGCCGATTCCCGAGGCAACGCCTCCTATTCCCCCACTACCGCTCGACGCTCGAGCAGACGCTGCGGCCGAGCCGCCGGCAGCGTGTCTCTTAGGAGCGTCTCTAAAGAAAAAGAAAGCTAGGACCTTTTATATTATTAGTAATATTTTCCTAAAGAAATAATTTCTGCTTTCGTAATAAATAATTAATCGAAATGTTATGAATATATTATGTAATGCTATTTCACATCTTATCGCGAAAAATTCTACATCATTTTGTAAAAGAATATTTATAAAGGAATGCCTCATCGTATGAGATGAGAACGAGTACTTCAATAATTTTTATGGATATCATCCTTCGTAGAATTATGCAAACGACCGAGAAGACCAGAATAAAATTTTTACATCTTATGTCATAAGATGAAGATAAAATAGAAAAAAATCGAAACATTCAATAAGTAAAAATTTTATTCTGGTCTTCTCGGTCGTTTGCATAATTCTACGAAGGATGATATCCATAAAAATTATTGAAGTACTCGTTCTCATCTCATACGATGAGGCATTCCTTTATAAATATTCTTTTACAAAATGATGTAGAATTTTTCGCGATAAGATGTGAAATAGCATTACATAATATATTCATAACATTTCGATTAATTATTTGTTACAAAAGCAGAAATTATTTCTTTAGGAAAATATTACTAATAATATAAAAGGTCCTAGCTTTCTTTTTCTTTAGAGACGCTCCTGAGAGACACGCTGTCGGCGGCTCGGCCGCAGCGTCTGCTCGAGCGTCGAGCGGTAGTGGGGGAATAGGAGGCGTCGCCTCGGGAATCGGCTCGAAAATAGCAACTAATTCCGAGCACTGATTTACATAATAAAATATTTTTAGTTTTCGTACATGTCAAGTGGAGATATTGCGATGTAAAGTTGCAATCCACTGTGTCCTCATATGTTTCATATTTTACCAATATAGCCCGTCGAAAGTATCTGACAGAAAATTGTCGACAGAAACCGAGCAAAAGCCTCTAACATAACCTGATGTCAAATTGTTGCCAAAAAACCGACCAAGATCTGCGTAACATAGTGTAACATAAAACAATCATAGAAAAATAATTTTTTAAATTTTTTCAAGAAGGGGGGTATTAATTTGACTGCAAACTGGCCAAAATATAACTTTATTCACTTTTACAACGTTTCGACCATGGGTTGTGATCTTTCTCAAGCGAATTACATTTTGTTACACCTCGATGTTAAGAGCTAAAACAAAAAGAACGTTACAATTGAATATGGGAGATCAAACGCTACAATTTGCACTGCATTAATTGACAACTTACGGAAGTTGTGAGTCAAATAGAATCACGATATAAAATAAAAATGTACAGTGTGTCCGTAAACGAGAGGAGAGATCGTGTCGTAGATTGTTAAAGGCACGAGCGAGACTGAGCGGTGACTCTCAACAGTCATTTTAGTTGCGGACAAATTTGGAATGTACAAAATAATAAATAAATATTTCGAGACGTCGGAGTAAGTCAAACGATGAATACATAGATACAGGACGTATGACAAATATTAACCGGCAAATGTGTATAAAATACATATCATTATATTATAGATCGGAAGGATAAAAATAATACATCAATAATAAAAATATTACACAGCAAATTCACATCGCGTTTATAAGGTCGTCGTAGATAACAGTTAGGTTTTCCGTGTCTTTTTGTAGGTTAATCGTCAAGTTATATTTCTTAATAAAAATCATTCGCAGTCTTTCTTTTCTTGGTATGTTTTTCGTGATGTAAGATTTTGGGGCGCAGCCAGTTAAATTTATGTGCGTGAGAGATTCTATGTTTGCTGATCACCGAGTGATTGGATTCGTGTTTTTTTATGTCATTTTGGTGTGTGTGTGTGTGTGCTCTTTTAATCGGATTTCTGGTGTCTTTTGGTCTGTCCTATGTAGCAAGCATTACATTGTGTACAATCTCCCGAGTGGAAATTAAAACTCGTCACTACCCAGCCATTAGATAGCCAATTTGTGTTTTATCTAGCCCTTAGCCAGTAGTTTTATCTAGCCCTTAGCCAGTAATGTAACGCTCGAAAGTCCTAGCTACTGGACAAACATTATTGTCTTGTGGCGAGCTTAGAAAAGCTATCTAGCTACTAGGTAGCGTGGGCTAGATAAAAAGTATACAAAAAAAAATTGTATTTACTCTTTTTAATTATTGCATTTTTTTTACAAGATATTTGTGATAATTCCTGAGAATTTTACTATTTAACACACGCACATGTATAACTATATTAAATTAACATATTATTTAAAATTTCTATCGATGGCAGTCGGGATTCGAACCTGGTACCCTTGTCGAGCTGGATTACAAGTCATTCACTCTACTCACTACGCTATTAGATCTTCATAACATATACGTTTTAAATTTTCCTTTTATGGTACAAAAATTTTGTTAATTATTAGACAACTTCATTTAATATTTAATTTCCAATGTTCAATATTGCTTATATAAATATGAATGTGTTAAATGATAAAAATTTTAATTCTATATAAAAGAGTAAGTTAGTAAGAGTAGTTAGTAAATGTTTAAAAATTACCAAGAAATTTTTCTTTTTTAAGATATATATATATATATATGTATATATATGTATATATATATAATATATATACAGGGTGTCTCAGACCACCCGTCCCACCCGATTTTTTCGTAAACGCGACATTTTAAAGAAAAATGTTTCAGACAAAAGTTTTGTGACTTCGAGGGGGACATAAGATGGTGTCATTGGTTTGACCTTAAAGAATTATTTGAAAGTCACATGAAAGTCACCTCAATTTTTTTAAATGGCATTCCCTATTTTTTATTACATATTCTTGTAGCTTATCTCGAGACCTTTCCAAAACACTATAAATAAATGTTTTTTCGTTAAATATTTTCCGAGTTATAAGACTTGAAATAATTTCTTAATTTTACATAAACTATAAAATATCTCGTAAAATTATTCACTTTTTTATGACCTTACCTCAATACTTTTATGCACAGAATAATGAGAGGAATCAATTGGTGTAAAGAAAACACACAGATATTTTAAAGAAAATATATGTAATTGTTAATTACAAATTGCACATTTTTTCTTAAAAACAACTATGTGTTTTCTTTACATCAATTGATTTCTCTCATTATTCTGTGCATAAAAGTATTGAGGTAAGATCATCGAAAAGTGAATATTTTACGAGATATTTTATAGTTTATGAGATAGTTTATGTAAAATTAAGAAATTATTTCAAGCCTTATAACTCGGAAAATATTTAACGAAAAAACATTTATTTATAGTGTTTTGGAAAGGTCTCGAGATAAGCTACAAGAATATGCAATAAAAAATAGGGAATGCCATTTAAAAAAATTGAGGTGACTTTCATGTGACTTTCAAATAATTCTTTAAGGTCAAACCAATGACACCATCTTATGTCCCCCTCGAAGTCACAAAACTTTTGTCTGAAACATTTTTCTTTAAAATGTCGCGTTTACGAAAAAATCGGGTGGGACGGGTGGTCTGAGACACCCTGTATATATATATATAATATTACATAATAATACATATTATAAGCTATCAAGCGTAACATCGTTCGTAACAAAATCATTGAACCGTATGATTTATGCTAAAGAATTGGTACATATAATTTGGTACATACGCGTTATATAAATTAAAAAATAATAATAACAAAATAGTGAATAAATAAATAATAAAAAATAATAACAAAACAATAAATAAATAAGTAATAAAAAATAATAATAACAATTTGAATAAATAAATGAATAATGATATAATAAATAATAATATTAGAATAAATGGAATACGCTCGAAAATTTAATACCAATTTTCAATATATAACTTCTAATACATAAATTTTTAATATTATTCTCTATATATAACTATATAAAATTACAATGTAGAAAGAAATGCAATTTATAATGTTAGAAGGGACAATAAAGTGTCTTAACTTATATACGATTGTGCAATTCTTAAAAAATTAAATTAATTATTAACTTTCTTGATATTGAAACTTTCTTTATATTATTTAATTATTAACCCTAGCTCGCCATCTCTATTAAATAGTATAATTTTGATTCTTAGAAGCTTCGAAGTTCGAATGTCGAAGCCTTCGAAGCAAATCATCAGCCCTAATATATATATACACACACACACACACACACACGGGTGAACGCGGGACGCACTCTTTAGCCCTGGGGTGTAACAGGAACGCACCGCACCGCACCGTACCGCACCGCACCGCACCGCACTGCACGCATGCACGCACGCACGCACGCACCCGTGTCACCCGTCAACGTGACAGCGCCTGGCAACGCGTAAACAGGCGTCGCCAGGGAACAGGAAACATCCTCAAAGGTAAAAATCCTCATTGAATTCACCGGACAACGTCGGACGCGGGCGCAAGTCAATATAAGCTATATATATATATGTTTGTCCAGTAGCTAGGACTTTTAAGCGTTACATTACTCGCCAAGGGCTAGGCAAAACACAAATTGGCTAGTTAATGGCTGGGTAGTGACGAGTTTAAATTTCCACTCGGGTATATAATACTGGCTAGATAATTACTAGATAACCATTAAAGAAATAGTTCGAGAATGACATAAATTCACTTTTCAAATGCTAACAAATTTTTGAATAATAATGGCTAGACAATAGCTAGCTGATTTTTTAAAGGTTCCCAAGCACTATCTATTCCAACAGTATCTATTTACAGTACAGGGGCTAGAAAAGTACTGGATAGCCAAGAAGTAACGTAAATTATAGTTCATACTGAGCTAGTCAATGGCTAGATATCATATCTAGCCTGCATGATCTAGCCACTAGCTGCAAAGTAACTTTTGCTAGACAAATTTCCACTCGGGCTATTTTATAGACTATGTCTGTTTCAATAAGTTCAGTGCATCCTTGCCCTTTTTTATTAAACACTTTAGTCTTAGGGATAGTAAAAAAAACATGAAAATTAATGTCACTCAATACCCTTTTTATTTTTTCTCCAAATTCTTTTGTAAACGGGAGAGATATGAATTTCCTTGTGTCCACTTTTTTATTATTATTGTCTTTGTTATTTTTACACTGTTGTAACTCTTGAGTCTTCGTTCTATTTGTTGATTAATTATGTGTGTTGGGTAGCCATAGTTTCTAAGGATACCATTTACTGTGTTAATATTGGTATGGTGAAATTTTTCATCCGACAACAAAATAGTCCTGTCCACTAGATTTATGATTGTGTTTCCCTTATAACTCAGTGGATGATTAGAAAAGAAATTCATATAGCGTCCCGAGAACGTCGGTTTTCGGTACAGTTAGTAATTAGTTTGTCACATTCTCTAAGCACTATTGTGTTTAAAAAGGGTAGTGAGCGATCATTTTCAATCTCATGAGTGAACTTAAAACGGGGGTGATAACTGTTGATGATTTCAAGAGTCGTGCGGACTTTGGTCGCTGGGGCTATCATAAAGATGTCGTCTACATATCTATAAAATACCGGGACTCAAACTGTAACCGGCTCAAACAGTGTCTCTAAGTCCCCCATTACTAGGTCGGCTAAAATAGGAGAGAGTGGAGATCCCATGGAGCTCCCGAATACCTGTTCATAGAACTTTCCACCAAACGCGAAACTTGTGGAAGACGAGATCAAATCTATCAAGTATGAGAATTGTCGTAAATTAAATTTGGTTACTTTAGTAATGTGGTGCCAACGGGTTTCTATTGCTTTCAAGACAAGTTCCTTGGGTATGTTATTAAACAGGGTGATGGCGTCAAGGGAAATGAGGATTTCATTGGTTTGGATACATGAATTTCTTATGTTCCCCACAAAAGTCCAACTATCTTTGATATGGAATTTAGGTTTCGGGATCGACTGTAGCATAATGTAGAAACCTCGCTATATCGGACTCCCTAATGCGGATACGATAAATGCGCAATGGGAATCCTACTTTGTGAATTTTCGACAACCCGCAACCTCGGTGAGTTCCCATTGGTGCATCTTAATGTTTTACGTGTGTTCTTAAATTTTTCACTTATTTATTAATCATTGAATTTTTATTAGACATTTGTAATTTTCTGAGAACTTTGCTTTTTAACACGCGTGCGTGCATGCGTGCATGTGGATGTGTGTGCTATTCACGAAGTACATGTATATGCAGGTGGATTATTGTAATCAGAAAAATCTATATATTTTCCAGTAAGTATCTGCATCTTTTGATAACATCGATTTATTTTATGACGATCAGCTCGCTCCCATGCACCGCAATCCGATCACTACAAGAAGGAAAAACTAAAGCCAACGGCACACGATACTATTTTGTCTATTGGTTTGTTTACAAAAGAAAATTAGGATTAAGCTTTAAGTCATCTGATCTAAAATTCTGCATTATTATTGCCTTTCATAAGAATGATGCAGGATCTAGCAGGCAAATTAGTATAGTGTGCCGTTTATGCGTATTGTCGGCATGCTATCATGCACACACCATAAGACACCTATCACACGCACGACTGTCTTGCTAGTGCACGAGTCGACAAGGATATATACACACCTCGTAACAACTTTAGTGATTGGTGAGACACGCTCACTACTCGGCTGAGTGAAGGACTTACAATTTAAAAATGTTGAGGATAATTATTTAACATTTAATTTCTAATTTATGTTTATTGCGCCAGTAGTATACTATATGCGTGCAATAGTTAAGTCGCGCTGTGATCGATGCGCATGCGTATCGCGCTGTTCCTTTGTCCTTTTTTTTACTATTTCCTGCTTATGACTGTCTCGCTAAGAAGAGTCGTTCTCTCTTTTGTCTCAATATACAGAGCTGTCCGTTGGACCAATTTTAGTTTGATTTATCTCTGTAATAAACAGTTCGGTAAATATTTCGTTTAACGGACCACCCTTCAATGACCTTGACCTTGACATATGTTGTCAAGGTCATCCTCCTGAGTGACCTTCTGAAGGTTTTAGCCGTCGCTCGTTTTTTATTAAAAAGCTATTAACAAAAAAATATTTGAAAAATTTAGCACTTATTTTGAATACACATATACACATTTACCGCCAATGATCAATGAACAAAAAACTTTCACCACATTGTGTATGTATATGGCATTCCTATTATTGTTAATATTTCTATGACTTTGAACCGGAATCCGAAAGTAAACTAATATACGATAGATTTTCGTACAGATAACATTCTGATAATCTGTCTTAAAATGAAACCTCACTTCGCATTGAAAAGTATACGCGTGGAGGCAGTGTGTTCCGCCCCCCCCCCTACGGGGGGGCTCCACTATCAAAAAACTACACACATAGGTGTGGGTGGAACTTGCTTCGCGTGGAAAGTTTCCACGTGGAGGCAGTGTGTTCCGCCCCCCCTACGGGGGGGCTCCACTACCGAAAAACTACACACATAGGTGTGGGTGGAACTTGCTTTGCGTGGAAACTTTCTACACGAAGCAAGTTCCACCCACACTTATGTGTGTAGTTTTTCGATAGTGGAGCCCCCCCGTAGGGGGGGCGGAACACACTGCCTCCACGCGTATACTTTTCAATGCGAAGTGAGGTTTCATTTTAAGACAGATTATCAGAATGTTATCTGTACGAAAATCTATCGTATATTAGTTTACTTTCGGATTCCGTTTCAAAGTCATAGAAATATTAACAATAGTAGGAATGCCATATACACACACAATGTGGTGAAAGTTCTTTTGTTCATTGATCATTGGCGGTAAATGTGTAAATGTGTATTCGAAATAAGTGCCAAATTTTTCAAACTTCTTTTGTTCATAACTTTTTAACGAGCAGTGACCGAGGACTAAAACCTTCCGAAGGTCACTCAGGAGGGTGACCTTGACAACATACGTCAAAGTTGGGGTGTGTGTGTGTGTGCGTGTGGATGTGTTCCAATTCGCTATTTTTCAAATCTTTTTTTGTTAATAACTTTTTAATAAAAAACGAGCGACGACTAAAACCTTCAGAAGGTCACTCAGGAGGATGACCTTGACAACATATGTCAAGGTCAAGGTCATTGAATGGTGGTCCGTTAAACGAAATATTTACCAAAAAGAACAATGATTTATTTATAAAAAAACATGTGTCTTCATGTAAAAGATATGTTGTAACGCATACAGAAAAATATACCTTACGAAAAATATATTTGGCATGAGATCCTGCATCTCTTGATCTTGAATTACAATTTGAGATGTAATTTTTCAGAATTGGCTAATTTGTACTGGTAAAATGGTGCGTTAAATAGAAAAATGTTTCAGAATTTGTTTGTTTTTAAAAGGGATTGGATCTTGATACTTCATACGAGAAAAGTTCACTTGATACTTCACACGACCCACTTTCTTTATGCTATTTCTAATTAAAAATGTAGTTATTGACTTAATTGCGGGCACTTTTCCATTAGAGTTCGACCGTTTCATTTTAGAATTCCTTTATACAGGATATTTCTTAAAAATCACACACAAAAAATAAATCCTTGACTTACGTTTATTTTAATAATTTGAGCATAATGTCCTCTGTTGAACGGATACAACTTTATTTTTTAACTGAGAAAATTTTATTTTCGATCAAGACTATTTCTTTTCGTCTTAGAATAATTTATTCTTAATCAGAAACTATTTATACTTGTCTTTATTCTAAAGATAAAATATTCTTATATCAAGACATATTTGTATTTCTTTAAAAATTCATTTTTGTGTGCAGTAATTACAGTGCTTTATAAAAAATTGCATCCGTAGTATAAATTAGAAAAGGAGTCAGTATATAAGGTGCATGATATTTTGAACGAGAAAATATCAGGTGAGAGATTAGATCAGGCTTTGAACCCAGGTCGCTTGCCGAGCGACTGCTCTGCCAACTAACAAGGGGAGACTACGACGTGATACCAATCGATTTTGTCGAAACTCCGTGTATCGATAGAGTATCATGTCAAGTGTTTCAGGGTAAACGGATAAGATGCAACTCTCAAGCGTTCGCAAGAAAATCGAGATTAAAGAATTCCAAGCGCAATATTAACACATGGCGTAGAGCATAAAATCGAAGAGCGCGTAGCTCAGCGGTTAAGTACTAGACTCGTAACGGCAACGTTGCTGGTTCGAGTCTCGATGATTTTTTTTTTTTTTTTTTAATTTCTTTCTACAAGGAAATGTAATTATTAATATATTATTAATATATTATTATTAATACATACACAGAAAATAAATGTAAATACATTTTATATATTCATTCATTGCATATTAAAAAAACACATTTTTCTACATATTACGAAGGAAAAAAATTAAATAAATGTAATTATTGATTGTTTTTAAACAACGGATAAATCAGTGCTATATACAAGTAAATGTGAAACGTGTTTTGTGAAGCAGTTGAAAGCCGTTACACAGAAAGAAGGAGAAGGCAGAACGTTATGTTACCAAGGGCCCTTTTCAAGAGCCCTTTGCAAAGGGCCACGTAGTCTATTCCAATTGGCCCATATTCGGCGAAGGCCCAATCAGATTGTCCCATATTGGGCGCTCGGCCGTTACGTACGGCATCGGAGCGCATTTTGCTCCTAGCAACGATAGTAGACAGTACAGAAAAATTTTTGTGTGATATTTGTGTGAATATTAACAATAAAATGGAAGGTGTTCCTGGTTCTTCGTCGGAACATGAATGTGACAGTAATTCACTTCATAGCGAGAAATCAAAATTACGGCCTTGTTTTTATGATAAATATCATCCTTCAACATGTACTGTTCCATCTACTTCCACCGATGAATAAAATATGTTTCACATTAATTTTTTATGTTTATTTATTTATATAGCACTGACCATTTACTATTATTTTTACATTTACATTTATTTAATTTTTTCCTTCGTAATATGTAGAAAAATGTGTTTTTTTAATATGCAATGAATGAATATATAAAATGTATTTACATTTATTTTCTGTGTATGTATTAATAATAATATATTAATAATATATTAATAATTACATTTCCTTGTAGAAAGAAATTAAAAAAAAAAAAAAAAATCATCGAGACTCGAACCAGCAACGTTGCCGTTACGAGTCTAGTACTTAACCGCTGAGCTACGCGCTCTTCGATTTTATGCTCTACGCCATGTGTTAATATTGCGCTTGGAATTCTTTAATCTCGATTTTCTTGCGAACGCTTGAGAGTTGCATCTTATCCGTTTACCCTGAAACACTTGACATGATACTCTATCGATACACGGGTTTCGACAAAATCGATTGGTATCACGTCGTAGTCTCCCCTTGTTAGTTGGCAGAGCAGTCGCTCGGCAAGCGACCTGGGTTCAAAGCCTGATCTAATCTCTCACCTGATATTTTCTCGTTCAAAATATCATGCACCTTATATACTGACTCCTTTTCTAATTTATACTACGGATGCAATTTTTTATAAAGCACTGTAATTACTGCACACAAAAATGAATTTTTAAAGAAATACAAATATGTCTTGATATAAGAATATTTTATCTTTAGAATAAAGACAAGTATAAATAGTTTCTGATTAAGAATAAATTATTCTAAGACGAAAAGAAATAGTCTTGATCGAAAATAAAATTTTCTCAGTTAAAAAATAAAGTTGTATCCGTTCAACAGAGGACATTATGCTCAAATTATTAAAATAAACGTAAGTCAAGGATTTATTTTTTGTGTGTGATTTTTAAGAAATATCCTGTATAAAGGAATTCTAAAATGAAACGGTCGAACTCTAATGGAAAAGTGCCCGCAATTAAGTCAATAACTACATTTTTAATTAGAAATAGCATAAAGAAAGTGGGTCGTGTGAAGTATCAAGTGAACTTTTCTCGTATGAAGTATCAAGATCCAATCCCTTTTAAAAACAAACAAATTCTGAAACATTTTTCTATTTAACGCACCATTTTACCAGTACAAATTAGCCAATTCTGAAAAATTACATCTCAAATTGTAATTCAAGATCAAGAGATGCAGGATCTCATGCCAAATATATTTTTCGTAAGGTATATTTTTCTGTATGCGTTACAACATATCTTTTACATGAAGACACATGTTTTTTTATAAATAAATCATTGTTCTTTTTGGTAAATATTTCGTTTAACGGACCACCATTCAATGACCTT